>JALPQI010012062.1:0-38962 GCA_025490895.1 Thaumatotibia leucotreta
GTTTTGAATTAAATTGCAGGGCCAACCTGTAAGCCTGATAGAGCCCCCATACTGCTGCTGCGCAGTAAATGCTGTCCCTCACACTTCCAATATGGAGGTCAGATGATAGCACTGGAAATAGTCCAGTGATTGGACTTTGGAACCTTAGCAATTGTCTCTTCACTGTAACATGATAAGCAAAATTAAGTTATTGTGGTCCTGGCAAAGAAAACCTCTCCTATTTTGGTTATCAACTGACAAAACAAAATAAAACATGTAAATCCATATATGTATCTTTTGTAGGGCCTAAGTTGCAAGGTTTTTAATACAAGTAATTAGAATAGCTCTTTTGTAACAAAAAAATGTGAAGGTTGTGCTGATCAAGCCTCCTTGCCACTCAATAATTCTCATAGTGATTTTAGGTGGAAAAAAAACAAAAAGAGGGAATTTGGTTATGTATATCAGGGTATACATTGCCAAAAAAGGTATAAACAATGTTTTTCTTTTCCTCCATTTCTAAAAAATATCGAAGCATTTTTCAACACACTCATAGTTAACAGGATTTATATTTACCAATTGCATAATATATGTCAAGTTGTCTAACAGTATCTTCATAGTTGGATATCTTCAGGAATTGCTGAGCATTAATATCATCTATACTCCCCTGACGTATCATTGTATCTCTGTCTGGTAATGCCTGAAATTACACAAAAAATAATGATAATTTATATATTGTGATATTTATTCATCTTATTCACAACCATGTTCAGATTTCACAGAATTTGAACAAAATATTTATTGGTAATATTGGTAAATCAAAGCTGAAGATACTAAATTATTATGATGAAATTGTACATTATTTGCTACCTAAATACCTTGACAAAAAATCATATGTACAGTCACCACACGGGATTGTTGAGCCACTTGCCACTGTTCGCAACTTGGTCTCTTATGAGGCTGGTATCACGACTTCGACCGAACTCTGCTGGCCAATGGGGCGGGCGTTGCTACGGTCAGCCAATGACCGCTCGCATATTCTTCAGAAGGTGACATTCATTACCATGGTTACGTAATAACAAAAATGTTTAACCAATGATTGATCGCTATTTTTCCGGAAGCTGACGTTACTATAGTTACGTTATAATTATAACATCCGTTTTAGTCCTGGAGACGTCAATCTAACTTCAGAGCTCTGATGATAATTTCGTTCACTTTCTTTTTAACGGCTGTCACTGACAGGTATTTTTTCAAAGTTAGAATTTCAGTCAGAAACTTTTAAGTTTCTACTAAACATTTTTATGGCTATTGACAGATTATAGGATTATAGGTAGATTGTCAAAGGTTACCTACCATATTTCTACAAAGGTTACATTACTTACATTACATAAGTTTTCAACTAACGTCCACTGAGCTGTAACAAATGATAATAAAGACAGCAATAGCATTTGTCTCTGTCAATGAAAAACATAATTTAAAATTGGTCAATAACATGCCTATTTTTATAAATATCTTGAATGGAAAAAATACCTCACCTATTAATGTAAGATAAGTCATGGCAACCGATTTGAAGCAAATACAAATAAATTACTAAACTGTTTTAGACAAATCTATGAAGAACTGTCGTTATCCAGTTTCCTCTAGGAACAACGACATCTAGCGTCTAATAATGGCCGATAACTAATCCTTAATTCTCGTAGACGAAGAAATTTTTATTATTTCAACTAGTTTTGACATACTGAAATTTTGACGCAACAAAGATTCGTATTTGACTGACATATCATCGGGGAACATCGGTCATGTCGCGATCGTGCCTACTAACGAAAAATACCGAACCCATAATATTACACGACCAAATTGCATCCATTGCCAAGTGGCTCAACATTTCCATGTGGTGACTGTATGTATCTAAGAGGTAAATATCCAACAAATACAATGTGCATGTAATATTTACATGTTAAAATATCAAAATTTTGATGTTGACAGAATTTTACAAAGGAATATGATAATGTGAGACAAAAACATTAATGACACTAACCCTTAAAAGCATGACCTTAACAACAATTTATTCAAATTTTAATTCTGAGATGCTGTCAACAGAGTCCAGAATACATGATGCATATACATCTCTATGCATTTAAGGGTTAAAATAACATAATATGCATTGAATTTTGCCTGTGGTAATTACATTATTGCATCAAATATAATGTACGTATTCAGTATGATATTTTTACACACACCACACACACCTAATCCGTAAAATTTTGTTGTAGGTATCATACAAAACAGAAAATCAAGTTAAGTTTGCTAAAAGTTTTTTCAGTAATTAGGTTGTACCTTTATTTTAATGATTAAAACAATATAATACTACATAAGCTGGACGATACATAAACAGCACAAAAGCTAAGCTGAATAAAACTGTTTATTTACCTTTTTCAAACAAATTATAGTGACGACATTGAAAGGTCAAAGTTGTTTGATAAATATAAACTATGAATCCATGAGTGCAGCCTGAAAGAACTAAGATTTCATGACTTGAGAACCTTATATGTGTAAAAAAAGGAAAGTTTTTAAATGAATAAGACGGAATTATCACCAAAAATTAAAATAAATCACAACACATTTTTACGCGACTTAAGGCGTTTTTCCATGTTTAAATTGTTTAAGTCAAGTATTGAATTATGAACGGTGCTGATACTCTTTACGTCATAGACTTTACGTTCAAATATTGTTTTATTTGTATACTTTCTTTAACCTCTGTCAATTATTATACTTATCACTGTCAAAATCAACACTTCTTAACGTTTCATTATCTTTTTAGTGAGAAATAAATTTAGTCAATAAATTAGAAAAATATGTAATTTTATTAGTATCTTACAATCGAAAAACGTTTCAATAATAAATGTCTTTGTCAGGGTGACTTTAGTAATAGTAAAGTGTGTGTGAAGTGTGCTTGTTGTTTGTGATAATTTGTTCAATCAACTAGAATTAATTGTGTGCATCAAATAAAATACTGTTAAATACTAAATCAATGAATTAGATTATAATTAATGTCCAAGAATTGATACAAAACGATTTTTTTTTAATTAAATGTCTTCACTACTTTTAATCAGTAACAACCTTTACAAACCAATGCAGTAAAAAAAATCTGTTCATTCATCACATCAGCTCATTTCAATAAATATTTTGTATACAAATAATTTGCAACTATTACAAAATTATTTATTACGTTCATAATCTCAGGTACGTATGACTAAGCAGTTACTTAAGTAATCAATTTATTAGGTCGTAGTATCAAAACATATTATACTGTTTACAAGCTTAGATATTATCACCAACTCCATAGATTTCAGTTGTATGGGTATTTCTACTTTTATCTTTTATAATGCTTATTCTGTACAAGTAAGCGTGTAATTATCTGATTAGATATTTTTTCTCTACTACTGGGTATTTTAAATTGCTTATAATTTTTAATTGTTCATATTATAAAACTTAATCAATGAACACTGTAATATGAAAGTTTCTTCACGGTATAGATATTTTGGCAGCGGCGATTAGTCACTTTAAACTCAATCTATAAACCATGGAATAATTTGATTATCTACCTACTTGATACACCGGGATGAGTGACAAAACTACTCAAGAAAACAAAACAGGGATCTCCAAAGATAAGGTTTTAAAAATGACTAATTAAAATATTCTAACACCATTTGTAAAGGCATTATTCGAAAATAATAATATATTAACTAACTATTGTGTAACTAATTTCATTTCATTGGCATGGGTTGTGGCAAAATGTTTATGATTACACCAGTTTTTGTATTTTTAATCATACATATTTTGAATCAAATAATTCAATGTGTACAAGAAAAACTATCTCAAGAAGAATTCAAAAAAAATCACAATAAAATAAAAAAAATAAAAAAGTATCTTCTTGCAGGCCTATTGCTTAACTCAGATGGTTTACAACTTTATAGTTGTAAACCATCTTTATCGGTAGCTTAGCTCCTACTTAAGCCTATAACCTCATGGTCATGGTCACACTGGTTTTTTGTTGAATCTATGATAGTGAGCCTATCATACAGAGTGTTTGGGATAACGACATAGGAATTTCTGGAGGTGGTAAAGGAGACTAATTGGAAGAGTTTGAACCCTATTTACCTTAGTCAAATATGTGACAGTTTTTTTTTAAATCATGTTTTTCAAAATGTGTAGTTTTATACCAAAAATTTACTTAAAAAGTTAAATTTAAAACAAAATATGCAATAAATTTTTGTGGTCCTGAAGCATTGATTTTTTTTATAATTAACATAACAATTAGTTGAATAATAAATAAAAAAAAAAATTGAACTCCCACTTGCCACACACAACATTTTTTTTTTTAATTTTTCTAGTTCTAGTTTAAGTAGTCAGGATATGAGTCTTCCTATTCGTGTAAAAACATGCTTGATTTTCTAGGTTTTGATTACAAAAAAAAGTACAACAATATAGCTATTAGTTTAAAAGTTATTGTCAATCAATTGTTGAATGCCGTCACCAAACAAAATTATTTTCTTGTAGTTAGTAGGCAAGTGTGAGTTAAATTTTTTTTTTATTTAAAAACTGTCACATATTGGACTAAGGTAAATAGGGTTCAAACTCTTCCAATTAGTCTCCTTTACCACCTCCAGAAATTCCTACATTGTTATCCCAAACACCCTGTATATGAGCTTGCATGTAAATATCAATTTTAAGTATTACATTTTTATTTTATGATCTTATTCATAACATACTTCTAGCACAAACCAACTACTCTGCAATAAACTTTAATTTTGCAATAACTTATCAATCTTATCATAATCATCTGAGTGTAGCAGTAGGCCTATAAATCTGTTCAAAAGTTTCAAATTATTTATATTTCTCTTGAAAAGTATAACATGCAACTAACATGACATACCTACACATTAAAATTTTTACATGTATGCAATTTTTCCTTTATTGTATTGTCTGGCTTGTTTGCAGTACCTTTTTTTTTTTCATAGCACTAATAAGCTCAATGCTAATATTTTAGCTGGATTTGTATGATTTGATTGGGGGCAGCTGGCCACCGGCACCCAGACCGCCAGAGCACCCTGAGTATGGGTCGGTGCCTAGCAACAGACGCACTATGCAGCATTCATCCCCACATGAACGAGTGAAGTCTGTCAATATCATTAACCACCTGGCTCCCGAAAAACGAAGAATAAAACCTACAACTACTGCAAACACTGCTTCCACAAGTTCAGAGGAACGGCCAAAAGGCAAAATGGTGCATGAGCCAAAGAAAATTGAAACTGGAATTCTTGTTGGTAAATAATAAATTTAGGATAACTCAGTAACGCATATAGTTGCATCTACACATTGAAATTTCATTAGACATTCAATTGACATTGTTCTGTTGTTCACCTTCTGTAGGGATGTTTTATTTATAATCGAGATCTGTTAAGTTTATTTTGGATGCACTTTTGAACACATATTTATTTTTACCTACCATTTTTAAAATAATTAACAGTTAACGTTTTGTTGTTTCCACTGACACTTCAAATAAACAACTCACTAACGTTTGATAAAACTAGTCCATAACGCCTCATCTACATCTACAACACTGAAGACGAAGTTACTCCAATTTTAGCTTTCCTAGTTTCTAAATATAACTATTGTAGTACGCGACGCGCGGCCGGCCGGCGCGCAGTGCCGACTATGTCGTACCCGTATGTGCAGGAGCTCTCCTACGATGAAATACCTCTATGTGTGTTAGCATATGATGAGGGTATTGAAGGTGTGTCTATCATAAAACAGTTTTTATTTTATTGAAACAACTGTGTTGTGTTTGTTAGGTCATCGACCTGTTTCCAAAATGTATCGCGTGTCCAAAATACCTCCTCATGTGTTTACGATTGCAGTCCGAGGCAAGACTCTTCAATCACCGTGGAAACGTGTTTATTCGGAAGTCCAATGCAGCGATATGGTGTAGATATGGTTCCGCACTATACGACTAATACGATACCATGATCATCAAAACCAAAAATCACTACTTTTTCCTTAAGGCATTGGAATAAGGTTCAATTTAAAACAAAATCATTCCTATATTTTTCTCTTGACTGTTTCTATTTACACACCACCAACCACCAAGTTGTCGTTATATAGAATAAGCTATGACCGCAGTGACTAAGTAGGGATTAAATAATCGTTTTAAAACAAATAGCACTTGGTACTGCATTTACCAACAATCAACGTTCTTATTCGTATGCAGATGTGTGCAGCGGTGATGGACCTGAAGAGTTGTACGATTCGCCAGCGCCAGGGTCGCCAAGGGCCGCCCCGGTGCAAAGACCTTCGCCCCTACATCTACAGGAAGACATAGGTGTGGGGTCGCTGGTGGAGGTCGCTACTGATGTGGACCAACAGTATTATGGAGTCGTCAGGTGGATTGGGATTGTTGACGGTAAGAATTAGAAACGAAACCATTTTTAATTACGTATTTTAAATTTACAAGCATTTGGCACTTGAGCGAACCTTTTCAATCTTTCTGTCGTCTCTTTCAATCGTGCATATTCGACCGAAAAACAGGCAAATCGTCGAAATATAAATGAGATTTATACGTTATTAAATTTTAAGAGACACAACAATCTGAAGTACGCTTTTGTTGTTTAATAAATCGATTTTAACAAACCAGTGTCTAAATTATATTTTCGTTCACCACCGTAATTCCGCGCTTATAAGCTTGACGCAAAATTCGCAGTGCATCAGGTGTACCATGTCGTCTTTAATATTAATGGCGTTCTTTACATTCATTGATTATTTACAAAATTAAAAATTGTGGATAAAATTAAAAAAAATACCCTCTTTTTTAAAATTCTGATTTATTAAATCCAAATATTTTATACTCAAAGAAACTACTTTAGTACTACTATTGAATAGTGAAGGTTTTGTCTCTAAACCTTTTCCCCCGGATGAACGGGATAATCTCGAAAAACTGTCTAACTGGACGAGAACATATGCATCGGGGCTCGTAATCGTACTCTAAATAAACCTATAATGTTAGTGCCACAGTATAAATTCAAATATAAACGGTAGGTACTTTTGTTTACGGACCCAGGACATCCATCATGACTCTTGATGGATGCCATGATTCATGACCATGCCTCGGAGGACTTTGTGGAAGCTTCAGCCCTTGTTGCGTTATCTTTAGAATGCGAAATTCTGTCAGATTCGGATGACCTTGCTTCTTTGCGCGACAATTTTCTCCTACATCGTTTATAATGGTCTCGCCTAATACCGTACAAATGTGCTTGTAGACACAGCAACAGCAGGTGTGGAGCTGGAAGAAAGCGTGTGCGGTCTTGGCGACGGCACGCGTGGTAACGCGCGACTGTTCTCTTGTGCCCCGGGGAGAGCGCTATTCGTACCCTTGCCTCTGTGTCGCCGCGACGCGCGCTTCCGCGACACGCCGCCGCCCGACACGGCGCGCTCCGACCCGGACCCTCACTTAGACCAGGTACCGTCCTGGACACAGAATGTTCTTGTGGACACAGCGACAACAGGGGTGGGGCTAGAAGAAAGCGTGTGCGGTCTTGGCGACGGCACCCGTGGTAACGCGCGACTGTTCTCTTGTGCCCCGGGGAGAGCGCTATTCGTACCCTTGCCTCTGTGTCGCCGCGACGCGCGCTTCCGCGACACGCCGCCGCCCGACACGGCGCGCTCCGACCCGGACCCTCACTTAGACCAGGTACTGTCCTGGGCGCAGAATGTTCTTGTAGACGCAGCGACAACAGGTGTGGAGCTGGAAGAAAGCGTGTGCGGTCTTGGCGACGGCACGCGTGGTAACGCGCGACTGTTCTCTTGTGCCCCGGGGAGAGCGCTATTCGTACCCTTGCCTCTGTGTCGCCGCGACGCGCGCTTCCGCGACACGCCGCCGCCCGACACGGCGCGCTCCGACCCGGACCCTCACTTAGATCAGGTACCGTCCTGGACACAGAATGTTCTTGTAGGCACAGCGACAACATGGGTGGGGCTGATGACATGTGACAGCGCGCTCCGATCCAGATCCTTATATCGACCAGGTACGAAAAACATAATGTACTCGTAGATAGACTGTCTTGGAGCAATGAGTATGTAAGCAAAAACGTATAACTTGCATTCTCTTTTACAATTTTCGATTATTTTCTTGAAAATGCTGAAGATAACAGACTATAGATAGACACACGAAATATTCGAATTTTCTCAAAGACAAGATGACGCGCCACGATCACGGTCGCCATGTAAGAAGGTGATACGAGAGGACAAGTGAAACAACCGAATCATTAGTCAATATTGATTTATATATCTAAGCAACTAGTTTAACTTATGGCTATATTTATCACACCACTGCACGCTGCACGTCTGCACTTTCTTAGGTTATATGAATAACGAAAAAGCTATCAACCGCACCTTCATTTTGGTGCAGGTTAGGTCCCTATCCACACTTTGTGGTGGTACATACACGTAACACTGTTGCAGCCCGACTGCCCGCTGGTGGCCGGCGTGGTGCCGCCGCTGAGCTCGCTGGGCGAGCTGGCGGGCAAGAACCGCGGCATCCAGGGCCACCACAACTCCTGCTACTTGGACGCGACGCTCTTCGCCATGTTCACCTTCACCAGCGTGTTTGACGCGCTGCTGTATCGCCCGCCAGAACCTGAGGTAAACTGTGGTCTGTCGTTTTTGGTATATTTACATGTACAATTGTACATATAGTAATTTGTACATTTTCGGGTAGTTATAACATTTATTGTTTAACCAGCAAAGAACAAAACCACTTGGTTGGAAAACCACATCTGTCATGGGAGGACCTGACATTAACCTCCTTTATTCCATAGTGTAATGTTTTCATTTGCTTTTAAGAGCCTTTTCAGAGTAGATTTTGTTTACATTTAGTTAAATACCTAAAACGACAGGCAATAATTACTATAATGTCGATAAATTCTTCACAATCTCCAAATCGCTGACTGGTTGAAGGTCGGGATCGTGAATATGACGTAAACGCGTGACTTATCAAACTATCAAACGCAACATCTTACTTGATTATATTAATCTAATTCTAGCCAAATAAAAGTACTTTAGGCAGGTCTACACAGAACGAGCCGGCTTCCGAGGAAACAGTCGCTACCACTACTCGATTACCTGATACTGCACGATATCTTATTTTATATGGACAGATTACATCAGAGACTGATTGGGTCTGAGGTTGTTTAATAAATGAAATTTATATTTCCAAGAAACTTTTATTAGGCTTTAATAAGTTTCTCTGTCCAGGACTCGCCCCACTACCTGGAGGTCCAACGCGTGCTACGCGAAGAGGTGGTGAACCCACTACGGCGGCACGGCTACGTGCGCGCCGACCGCGTCATGCGGCTGCGGACGTTGCTCGAGCGGCTCTCCGACGTGCCCGGCCTCACCTCCGAGGAGAAGGTTAGTCGATAGGTCTAGTGATGGGTCGTTCCCGGTTCCCGGTAATTTCCCAATCTTACTATGGGGAAAGTTTCCATTTGGCATTTCCCATACTGTGTTGGATAAGTTACTATACGACAGTACACGACGCATCACTAGGTAGGTCCATTCTCTCGCGAGGAAGTGGTGAATGGTCTGGGGCAGCTAGGAGCGGGCTTACTAACTCTATGACCTTAGGCTTAGGGTGAAAACACATTTATCAGCATACACATTCTGTCTAATAAAATTGGCCGTTTAGTATGAAACGTGTAAGCATGCGTACGCGTGCGGAAAGCTGGACGCGGTCCCCTATTAACCTGACATTTTCTATAGACAAAATGCGTACGCATGCTGATAAATGTGTCTTCACCCTAAGCCTACGTAGTCATAATAATTATTGTTTAAAAAAAGGTCAAAGACCATGTACAGCATTTTGGACGTTGTCGAAGCAAATCCGCCACTGGTGTTCAACCGTCTGTATCGATGCTTCCCGCGACATTATTCGCGCGAGGCCGTTCGTTCAATGTGGACCCGACTGTTGACAAGGACCGGGAGGTAGTACGCGTCGTTTAGAAAACGTGAATTCGTTGAGAATGAAAATACGGGGTAAAAGTTCTAATTTGACGTATCCTTCATTTCTGGCTTTTGTAAACAGGACCCAGAAGAATTCCTAAACGGGCTCGTCGCTCAGCTACTGAGAGCGGAACCTTTCCTGAAGCTATCCTCAGGGCAGGAAGCTTTCTGCTACCAGCTGTTCGTGGAAAAGGACGAGCAGATTACAGTTCCTACCGTGCAACAGCTATTGGAACAGTCGTTCGCCACTTCTGGTGTGAAGCTTAGTGAGGTGAGCACTAGTGGTAGTAATTTATAACAGTCCAGTGATCAACTGCTAGCAAATCAACTACGTGTGCTTGTACTATTTTAAAGTTTACTGAAATGATCTATTGGTTAAATTGTTGGAACCTTTCCTTAGAATGTAATAATGTGTTTGACTTCGGCAGGTATAATTATGAAATTATTACAGGTACCGGCGGCATTTATAATTCAAATGCCACGCTTTGGCAAGCAATACAAATTGTACCAACGAGTGCTGCCTTCGCCACTGCTTGATGTAACCGATCTCATTGAAGGCCGTAAGTTTTATATTTATTGATAAAATCAGTTTTGGTCTTAGGTGTCTACTACAACTACTTTGATGTCATTCATTGAGCAGGTCTACACTAAACGGGCCTCCTTGCAAAGAAAATGCGCGTCCGTTGCATGTTTCCTTGGGCGCACGAATAAGTTGTTTCGTGCGGCAATTTCTTCGTTCTGTGTGGAGTTGCATTTTCAATATCGAATACATATAATAACTCGTACTTACATAGGTAGTTACCGATTTTGCATAGTGAAATGTGTGGCGAGTTTGATGAATTTATTACTAATACCTATCGAGAAGATTCGCGAGGATATTGCCGTTATAGGCAGTAAGATTAGATTGGGCTAAAGACCGCGCAGTTTATCCCGTATATTGTAGATTTTATCGAATATTGTAGTGACAGTTGGTAACTCTGAATCATTCACACGACGTCCATACGAGAAAATCTCGTCTCTGTACTACTACATTATTCTCCATATACCTATATTTTTATCCATTATACCATAGGGTCTTACCACTGAAAATGCGACATTCTCGAAACTAGTTTATCGAATGCGATGCTCAGTGGCGCTTATAAATCTTATGATTTTTTTAAAATATGTTTATCGTTGATTCGTTAACGAGCTTTTTCACTTTTTCGGACACCCAATTAGCGTGAAATAAAAAAAACCTTAGTTGCAGTCAGCTCTGTAAAGACAATTAAGCACTGAATTTTGATAGTAACTCTGTTTTGTTGTTCATTTTACAAACTATAAGCGATATTATAATATAAAAACGCCGATCAAGTTCAATTATCTAAAGATATCGTACCTACGTAATTGTCGTTACAAAGCTGGCGGAAATTAAGGTTTTTTTAATTCCACGTAATTTTGTGTCCCTAAAATTGAAAATGCCTTCCGCACGTGCAATTTGTGCAAACTGGTTTCTCGAACAAGAGTTACGCGCGGCAGACACTTTATAGCGAAGTATTAGATGAGCCGCGGTCTTACAGTGAAACGGAATATTTTGGATCGTTCCATATGTTGATCTGTATGCCTTAGGCTACGTTCACACGGCGTAATTTTTCCCGTTTATCGTCTATGAGATTTTATCGAATATCGTAGTGTCAGCAAAATTTGTATGGCAACTCTGAAAATGTCGTATTCGAGTAATTTTTTACCTTATAGGGTCTTAGCATTAGCACCGAGAACGCGAGATTCTCGGAACGATTTTATCAAACGCGATGCTCAGTGGCGCCTGTATTACGTTAATTCGTTCACACTTCACACGGACAAACTGATTTCTCGTATCTCGTATACGAGACGCGCGCAGGGTAGGAAGCCGGCAGTTGTGTTTGGAAAGTTGTTTGACTGCATACGTGCGGGGCATACGATGATGATGCGGGGTATCGTATACGAGAAATCAGTTGTTGCACGTTCCAAACACAACTGCCGACTGCTTACCCCGCGCGTCTGGTATACGAGAAATCAGTTTGTCCGTGTGAACGAACTAACGTAAACACAAGCGCCACTAAGCATCGTGTTCGATAAAATCGTTCCGAGAATCTCGCGATCTCGGTGCTAAGACCCTACGGTATAAGGTAAAAAATTACTCGCATACTAGATTTTCTCGTATAGACGCCATGTGATCTATTTTTAGAGTAGCCATACTAGGGTGTCCCTTATTTTACGAATTTTAGAAATGAATAACGCATACCCCCTAAATCGGCTTTTTTAACCCCAAAACACTCTGAAAAAAAAAATCCGCTCATCCCTGTCACAGGAAAACCCGTGACGACTTTCATCTGAAATTCCCATACAAATTACTATGAAAAAAATTTGTCACACAGTAAGTTGATAATAATGTATTGTTTTTCTGTTCTCATTAAGTTAATTTTATGATAAAATGTTTATAAGACAGTAGTATATTTTAATGCCATAGAAAAAAAAAAAAAACGAAAAATAATTTTGGTCATTTTCATACATTGTATACGAAAATGGCATGAAAGTCGGCACGGGTTGCAGTTACAGAAATGAACTGATTTTTTTTTTCAGTGTGTTTTGAGGTAAAAGAAACCGATTTAGGGGGTATGCGTTATTAATTTCTAAAACTCGTAAAATAGGGGACACCCTAAGCCATACATTTAGCTGCCACTACGATATTGGATAAAATCTCGTAGACGATAAACGGGAAAAATTACAGCACGTGTACGTAGCCTCACAAGTCTTACAACGTAAACATTTTCGCAGTACCTCGCCAATGCACAGTCTGCGGTGCGCTAGCACGCTGGGAGTGCGGCTCGTGCGCGCGCGGCGGCTCGCTGGAGGCGGGCGCGCTGTGCGCCGCCTGCCTGCGCCTCGCGCACGCCTCGCGGCCGCACCACAAGGTGTGTCTATAGTGAACATGTAGTGCTCGGTGCACGGTGCGCGCTGGGAGTGCGGCTCGTGCGCGCGCGGCGGCTCGCTGGAGGCGGGCGCGCTGTGCGCCGCCTGCCTGCGCCTCGCGCACGCCTCGCGGCCGCACCACAAGGTGTGTCTATAGTGAACATGTAGTGCGAGGTGCACGGTGCGCGCTGGGAGTGCGGCTCGTGCGCGCGCGGCGGCTCGCTGGAGGCGGGCGCGCTGTGCGCCGCCTGCCTGCGCCTCGCGCACGCCTCGCGGCCGCACCACAAGGTGTGTCTATAGTGAACATGTAGTGCGAGGTGCACGGTGCGCGCTGGGAGTGCGGCTCGTGCGCGCGCGGCGGCTCGCTGGAGGCGGGCGCGCTGTGCGCCGCCTGCCTGCGCCTCGCGCACGCCTCGCGGCCGCACCACAAGGTGTGTCTATAGTGAACATGTAGTGCGAGGTGCACGGTGCGCGCTGGGAGTGCGGCTCGTGCGCGCGCGGCGGCTCGCTGGAGGCGGGCGCGCTGTGCGCCGCCTGCCTGCGCCTCGCGCACGCCTCGCGGCCGCACCACAAGGTGTGTCTATAGTGAACATGTAGTGCGAGGTGCACGGTGCGCGCTGGGAGTGCGGCTCGTGCGCGCGCGGCGGCTCGCTGGAGGCGGGCGCGCTGTGCGCCGCCTGCCTGCGCCTCGCGCACGCCTCGCGGCCGCACCACAAGGTGTGTCTATAGTGAACATGTAGTGCGAGGTGCACGGTGCGCGCTGGGAGTGCGGCTCGTGCGCGCGCGGCGGCTCGCTGGAGGCGGGCGCGCTGTGCGCCGCCTGCCTGCGCCTCGCGCACGCCTCGCGGCCGCACCACAAGGTGTGTCTATAGTGAACATGTAGTGCGAGGTGCACGGTGCGCGCTGGGAGTGCGGCTCGTGCGCGGCGGCTCAATGAAGAGGAAGCCACAAATTTAATCAAGCGCCATATTTGTGGCATAAACATTGCCCCGCGGAGCAATCGTTGCAGTGTACGTTTGTTCATTGAAATCTTGGTCTAAAATAATACATACCGCGACTTCGTGTACACTCATAAGGGCGATTTTCACGACAAATACTATCCTATATTCTTTCTTGGATGTCAAACAATGTCCATACCAAATTCCAACTAAATCGGTCCAGCGGTTTTAACGTTAATGCCCCGGCCACGACATTAGTCTAAGGCGACCATCAGCGGCGAGCGAATCCATGACTTGGAGCGGGATGCCGATATGGGTAAGAGAGGGAGCACCATACGTTTTCCGCTAAGCCGGTCGCCTTAGACCGATGTCGTGGCCGTGGCGTAAGGAGCCAGATACCTAATATCAGTATGGAAAATAAGTGCCTGACTTTTTGTTTAGGCGACACCGTTGTTAGTGCCGGAGGAATGGGCGAGCGTGTTGGAGGGCGCGCCGGCGCCTCGCGTGTACATGGAGCTGTTCGCGGTGCTGTGCATCGAGACTAGTCACTATGTGGCCTTCGTCAAGGCGGGGCAGGCGCTTGACGCGCCTTGGTGCTTCTTCGACTCCATGGCCGACCGCAAGGGTGAGTTATAATGTGTTTTGTGTGGATGCTGCGACTATATGTCTAACGCCAGCTCAAAAATGCCCCCTAAAACAATTGTTCAATTGTGCCAAGATGGGCAGGACATAGCGCGTTTCTTAACACCGCGCATATTTCGGCAACACCGTTGTTGGTGCCGGAGGAATGGGCGAGCGTGTTGGAGGGCGCGCCGGCGCCTCGCGTGTACATGGAGCTGTTCGCGGTGCTGTGCATCGAGACCAGTCACTATGTGGCCTTCGTGAAGGCGGGGCAGGCGCTCGACGCACCTTGGTGCTTCTTCGACTCCATGGCCGACCGCAAGGGTGAGTTACAACGTATTGTTTAATGTGTTTATGTATGTGTTTAATGTGTTGTGTCGTTGTGTGGATGTGTTTACTGTGCTTGTATGGATGGAGTCCATTCAGTGTGTGGTGTTCGTCAAGACGGAACAGTCTTGACGTGCCCTAGAGCTTCTTAGACTCTCGCCGATCGCAAGGGTGAGCTCTTGCACAGTAACACACAAAGAGCAAAGATCAGTTTGTATCTCTGTATTATATACATAATATCGTCGCTTAGTACCTACCCACAACGGTGGTTATAGTTGAGATCACGCGCAATGATTAGGAAAAATTCCGCCGCAATTCGCGCGTGTCCGTGGCCGAGTCGTTAATTGAGCTTAGCGTGGGACTAGGTTAATTTATGTAAGTGTAAGGCCTGAGTGGACGCTCGATTCGGGCGTCCGGCGGGGCGGGGCGTGCGGCGTGCATGTCAAACAAAAGAAGCTCATACTGGTGGCCTGAGTCGACGCTGCATATGGTGAGCGTCGAGCGGGCAGGTTTGCGGGCTATGCAGCGTCGAGCGGGGCGTCGCGGACAGGTTCAAACCTGTTTGAGATTTGCAGCGGCGATAAGAGCGTGCAGTCATGTCGTCCGAAGAAATAATAATCGGATTGAGTGACGAGCGTCGAGCGGCGCGTCCGGCGGGGCGGGTAGCGGCGCGTCGAGCGTCCAAGGGATTTGACCAGCGTGCACTCAGGCCACGCGCATACGTTTGCATTTTATCGTGGAATGCACCAATTACGCACCAATAAATTCGATCGATTCACACGAGCGGTGAGCGTCCACCTCAGTCCCTGAACGCTCGCCCGCCCCGCTGCACGCTCCGCTCGAGCGTCTACTCAGGCCCTAGACTTACTCCCTTATTCATAAACGTTTGTTAACTTAACAAGCCGCTAATAATTGTTTGTCCCTTTTGTTCTTATGGACACATTGTTAAGACCGAAAGGGACAAACAATTATTAGCGGCTTGTTAAGTTAACAGACGTTTATGAATAAGGGGATTAGACTGTTCCATGATATTCATTTGTTTTATTTGTTCCCCAGGCGAGCGTAACGGCTACAACATCCCGGAATGCGTGTGCATCCCCGAGCTCGGCACGTGGCTGAGCGAGGACGGCGCGCGCGCACTTCTGGCGGCCGCGCCGCTCGACCGCCAGCTGCCCGCGCCCGCCAAGCGCCTGCTCGCCGACGCCTACATGTGCTTCTACCGCAGCCCCGACGTCGCCATGTACCGGTAGATCCTCACTCTCTCACTCGACCGCCAGCTGCCCGCGCCCGCCAAGCGCCTGCTCGCCGACGCCTACATGTGCTTCTACCGCAGCCCCGACGTCGCCATGTACCGGTAGATCCTCACTCTCTCACTCGACCGCCAGCTGCCCGCGCCCGCCAAGCGCCTGCTCGCCGACGCCTACATGTGCTTCTACCGCAGCCCCGACGTCGCCATGTACCGGTAGAGCCTCAGTCTCTCACTCGACTGCGGGATGTAGGCCTCGTCTATTATTAGAGTGCATCCCCTCGCTAGGCACGTGGCTGAGCGAGGAGGGCGCGCGCGCTGCTGGCGGTCGCGCCGCTCGACCGCCAGCTGCCCGCGCCCGCCAAGCGCCTGCTCGCCGACGCTTACATGTGCTTCTACCGCAGCCCCGACGTGGCCATGTACCGGTAGAGCCTCACTCTCTCACTCGACTGCGGGATGTAGGCCTCGTCTATTATTAGAGTGCACCCCCTCGCTGGGCACGTGGCTGAGCGAGGAGGGCGCGCCGCTCGACCGCCAGCTGCCCGCGCCCGCCAAGCGCCTGCTCGCCGACGCCTACATGTGCTTCTACCGCAGCCCCGACGTCGCCATGTACCGGTAGAGCCTCACTCTCTCTCGACTGCGGGATGTAGGCCTCGTCTATTATTAGAGTGCATCCCCTCGCTGGGCACGTGGCTGAGCGAGGAGGGCGCGCCCGCTGCTGGCGGCGGCGCCGCTCGACCGCCAGCTGCCCGCGCCCGCCAAGCGCCTGCTCGCCGACGCCTACATGTGCTTCTACCGCAGCCCCGACGTCGCCATGTACCGGTAGATCCTCAGTCTCTCAGTCAGCAACTATTATTAGAGGCTGGTGAAGAAGTGAAGTGATAGGTGTGTATACAGGGCCGGACCAAATATCCACCAACCTTGACTCGAAAGTTCACGAGGCTCTACACTCTGCAATCGACCGAGACAGATGGCGTAACATCGTCAAAACAAAAATTATGAGAAGAAGTCACGACCCTCAGTGATGAGGAATACGACGCAAGGAGGACAGGGCCGGATTTAGGGGGGGGGGGGTCAATTGAGGCTACTGCCCCGGGGCCTCCACGAAAGAATCTATTGTGAGGTCTCCTCACAAAAATTTTATTACGCTGTTTTCACTTAGGTATAGTTTTTTCTTTCGCTGTTCTACCTTGCAAGTGGCTAGTGTGAGTTTTCTTGCTTTTTCTTGTAATCGTCAAAAGCCCTTTGCCCTTTTATTTATATGTTTGTTAAATAATAAAATAACCTATAGGTACTTGTTTCCACAAAAAAATATTTATTGAGAAACTTGACTGAAAAAATTGTCTACTGGAAAATAATTGGGGGCCAGGGGGCCTCCACTCCTTTGTTGCCCTTAAGCCTCTCAACCTCTAAATCCGGTACTGTGTGTATACGTCCCTGAGCTCGCCAAGAGACTACTCTTCGATGCGTAAATGCTTTTATCGCAAGCCTGATGGTGATGTCGATATGGCTATCATGTACTATTAGCTTCTTCCTACGTAGTTGCCCTAAGGGCAATCGACGACTCGGGCCAATTGCTACATACATTGCTCTTCGTATGTGTTCTCAATGAATTGTGTACATGGGCTATCAGAACCCTGACGTGGCCATGTAACTTTTTTACACAGGAGTCTTTTGAGGACATTATTTGAGTTAGAACAATTGCTACATAGTTTTCGTTTGACCAAATAGTTATGTATGCATTGCATCCCCCAGCTGGATGCGTGGCTCAGTAAGAACTGAATGGGGAAATGAAATTAAATGAATGGGATATTTAGTTTCGAACACTAATGGAAATGGGTTAGCCAACAGAATTAGGTCTAGGGCTTCCAATACCGGTATTTGGAAGCCTTAATTAGGCCACAGTATAATTATTATAGGAGAATAACATCGTGATTGTAAATATTGTATTTAATAATGACAAGCCTTGAATAGCTTAATGAAATGTATTTAAATTACCTAATTATATAACCTATTAAAAAGTAAAACTTAATAATATGCAGTTAAAGTATAAATTGTTATGTATTAAATATATACACTCCAAAATTACAATGTACTGTTTGTATGGTGAATAATGATAAACTAGTGTCATCATGTCATGGCTTGCTGTATGTACAGTCCGAAATGTTATTGAATTGCATAGCATTATCTAAGAAATGCAAAAAATGTACTAGCTTTCTTTATTAGTCTAAGTACAGGTTTCTCGTTCCTGAAAATTTTTGATACATGCGGTAGGGCCCTACCTAGGACTGTTGGTGTGCAGCGTAAATGTTAAATTAAACTGGAATAATAGGGAACGTTTATATGTGCAAGTAGTACAGTTTTCAAAAGTATTAGTAATTTAGAAATTTATTATACCGGTTAAGTTTGTTTAAATAGATAACTACAATTATAATGTGCAATGAAGAAGTAAATATATATTTATTACACCACGACGTTGTATGATTTAGTGTTTTTGAGAGAAAATGCGATTGTTTAATTCATAACCTTTTATTTTCGCATAGCCTTAAGTTATATTACTCTTTATAACATAGGAAATAGGAATATATTTACACTAAACTACTGAGATTATTATTTCATATTATTATGTCCATACATCGGTCTAATTATCGCTAAAATACCAAGTTTAGGTGCCTTTATATTTTTGGTTTTAAATGCAATTGAAAAAATAGATTATAAATATATATTGTTTTCTATATATTATACAAGAGTTACTTTTTGCGATTAGTAGTCCGATCTATGATTATGGCAACATAGGAATGTATGTTTGAACGCTTGTTAGCTCTAGATGCGAGTCTTGACTCAAAGATCTTCACGTTCCTTTTTTCTTTTCGGTTTACAATCACAGTCAAAATTGGCTTGAGGTACTTCGGTCATGCCTTCACGGATATTTACCTTGTTCGTTAGTCTTTGGCTCCATTCCTGCGGTGAGAAAAATATAGATGGTAAAATATTAACACCTTTGCAGCGGTAATTAGCTTAACTTGTAATTAACCGTACTTTGTGAGGGGCCGAAAGACCCCCTGCCGCATTGAACGTGTTAATTAGGTAGGTAAATATTATTCATTAAATTGGTACAAAAATAAGTTTTAACAGTTTGAAGTCCAATGACTGATATTTCGGCATATTCGACGCCAAAGACCGATTAAATGTCACAGTTTACAGATCAATATAAACCTACATACACGCATGTCCGTGTAGTTCAAATTCTGTTATGATATATTATTTTAGTAACGTGGCGTCTAAGTGACAGCTTTTCATTTGATGGCGTCGAAAAGGTTAAAATGTGACTCGGATCGAGTTTAAAAAGTTACAGGTTTAGAGCTTAAACCCTATACGGATAATTGGATATACCTAAATAACTCTTCCAAGTAATAGTCCGTGGGCTAGTCGGCCTGAAATTAGAAAACGGTATAATTTGGGGGTACCAAGTGTCCTTTTTACAGTAGTTAGACATATTCATAAGGATGTTAAAAAAGTATGATAGACATCTCAAAGTGGTAGCTAATAGGCATACGGGCTATTTCAAGATTTCCGTTGTATGACAGGTATGGTTAAAATTAGGAGGTACAAATTTTCCTTTTCACGGCTGTTAGGTAAGCTTATAAAAACGTCAAAAATGCAAGATTGCCAAAAATGGGGGCCAATCAAAGATGGTGGATCTCAAGTTTTACAAAATCAAGTATATCTCGAGAACTATTAAATATATCTAATTACTCTCTTGAACAAAATTAAAGGCATATCTGTAAGCTTCATATTTTGCATATACACTATATTGCTAAAACCAACCAATAATTAATTATGACCAAATTTATGAAAATTTCGTGATTTTGATTTTTTTTGTGTCGTGTTTTTACATAGTAGTCATGACGCTAGAAAAATTAAATATTTTTTGAAAGATAGTGTATTTAATAAGCTTTAATTTGATGTATATAACTTGTTGGCGGTATTAAAAAAAAGACCCATAAATTTTTTTTAAATGAATTGTAGTCATAATCCACCGTATACTTATTTAGTGATTTAAGAGGCGTTCAATTTTTTTTTATATTTTTCAATCTTGATTATTTGAAATAAGCACTATTATTTACGAGTGGCACTTCCATCGCCTCTTAAATCAATATAAGTTTACGGTGGATTATGACTACAATTAATTTAAATATTTTTTATGGGTCTTTTTTTTAATACCGCCAACAAGCTATATACATCAAATTAAAGCTTATTAAATACACTATCTTTCAAAAAATATTTAATTTTTCTAGCGTCATGACTACTATGTAAAAACACGACACAAAAAAAATCAAATTCACGAAATTTTCATAAATTTGGTCATAATTAATTATTGGTTGGTTTTAGCAACATAATGTATATACAAAATATGAAGCTTACATATATGCCTTTAATTTCGTTCAAGAGAGTAATTAGATATATTTAATAGTTCTCGAGATATACTTGATTTTGTAAAACTTGAGATCCACCATCTTTGATTGGCCCCCATTTTTGTTAGGTAGCACTTATAAATGGCAATCTTGCATTTTTGACGTTTTTATAAGCTTACCTAACAGCCGTGAAAAGGAAAATTTGTACCTCCTAATTTTAACCATACCTGTCATACAACGGAAATCTTGAAATAGCCCGTATGCCTATTAGCTACCACTTTGAGATGTCTATCATACTTTTTTAACATCCTTATGAATATGTCTAACTACTGTAAAAAGGACACTTGGTACCCCCAAATTATACCGTTTTCTAATTTCAGACCGAGTAGCCCACGGACTATAAGTGGATCTTTTATACATAGTACTATTCGATATTTGTGATTGTGCGAGCGCACACGATCAGCATTACCGTAACCGATTTTACTATAACAAGTCTCTCGCCTGTGGCCGTACGTTGACAGCCATTCCAAATACGAAACTCGTTACAGTCCAATAAAAGGTACGACAAAATCATTGTTACCTACCTAGATTATAAAGGACTATGGGCAGATTTGTATGGAGAGTGGACCAAAACCCAACAGAACTGAAAGAGGTGTCATTAAATAGGTATTTACATTTATTTCATTTCATTCTATGGGCACTATGTTCAATTCCATTGCAAAACCGAGGTATTTGTATTTTAGTCAGAGTAAATACTATGATGAATGGTGTCTGAACGACGGTGATTTACTTAGTAAGTACCCGCAGAACGCCTTACTCATATAAAATTATCCAATGGAATTTAACTTTGCACCTATAGAATGAAATAAAGTACATAAGCAGACCTTTTTAATGACACTACTCCCAGCTCTGTTGGTTTTTGGTCCATTTTAACGCATGGTCCTTTGTCGCCATCTGTTTCTAAACCCATTTTAGAATATTTATTATATGTGTGTAGACAACACTAACACACCGTGATCCTGAGACCTCTCATTGCGTCTCAATCCAACTCACCTTAAACAGCACCGCATGATAGCAAAAGATATGCTGAGGAAGCAGATGTTCATTAACAAAGTTCCTTCCGTTCCTCGCTATCCTATGCGCCTCCTCGTCATGCGCTCGCGCCCACCGCACGCGCTGCGCCAGGTCCGACAAGTCGCGGGCGACCGGGACGAAGTGCTCCCAAGCCACGAGTTGCCCGTAGAAGTGCTCGTAGTAGGGCGATGTTTGCTTTAGTACCATGCTGCCTCCCGCGAGGAGATACGGAAGCCGGTAGGAAGCTACGGTGCCGTCGATGTTTATTTGGTATTTGTACTGAAATAGAAAAGATATCTGAACATGTCAATAATCTAGGACGTGCTTCAGGGAATTTATTTATCTTTATCATCATCATCATCATCATCATATCAGCCGAAAGACGTCCACTGCTGAACATAGGCCTCCCCCAAAGATTGCCACAAAGACCGGTCCTGCGCCACCCGCATCCAGCGGACTCCTGTGACCTTCACCAGGTCATCAGTCCTTATTTCTCTTATTGATTTGTAATTAGAAGAGTTACATGAGGGTAAGGTAGTGTCGTCTACTAGGTAAGCAGCTACCGTAGCCTAAGGACCTTGAATCAAATGTAACGTCCTACAAACAAAATTACGACAGATAGATCGTCAAATAACTCGTTAGAGGAGTGGTCGTATTCGTGCCTGTAACTTACGATTGGTACATCTCAATACAATAAAAAATCGACTCTAAATCAAGTAGTGCTCGTAATAAATATATAAAAATAAATGACTTACATCGAAAAACTTGAAAAAAGATACATGCGGCGATTTCGGCCCATACTGCTCTTGCTTATCCAAGAAAAAGAAGAAGTTAGTAAGTGACACGTTGAAGAGTTCTGGATGGGCGCGCGCCACGTCCACCAGCTGCAGGCGCTCGGCGCGCGAGTCGCGGCCGCGCCAGAACGCGCGCGGTTGCCGCGCTGTCCACGCCAGCTCCGTGTTGCCTTGCGCGGACAGTATGTCTAGGGTTACTCTGGAACCAGACAACCAATTTCATTAGTCTAAGTCCTGAGTGGCGCGCGTCGAGCGTCCAAGGCATTTCGAGAGCGTGTACTTACTCAGGCCAAGCGCATACGTTTGCATTTGTTTAACATGGACGCCCGCTCGAGCGTCTACTCAGGCCTTAGACTTATACGACTTGGATTCCTCGGTAAATTCCCAAAATTACTATGGGGAACTTACCATTTGGCAATAAACCCCATACTATCTTGGGTAAGTTAACAATTACACATCACTTGCCGGGTCGACTGAGTGAATTGACTAAGTATATGAAAATTGTAGATGTGTCTCGTTCGAAGCATTGTGGACGGATGCACGTGTTTGTCCTGACCGTTTTGGTTCACGAGGCTATTTACTCGAGAGGTTCACTGAGAGTGGATGTATCAAGTAAAATAAATAATACTATTTCGAGGGTCTACATAATGCGCTAAGTATATCATTTAGGTACAGAGAATGCGCATTTGCAAATGCATGCTAATATCACAAGGTAGATTATTTGCATAAAATACAATTTTATTTAAACAGCATACTAATAAAGGTTTTAATATACCTCCCCATGTTTTCTAATGTGGATTCAGTCAAGTCATATGTAGGCATTACAATATCCATTGTATCATCGCTGCCACACCATGAAAACATTGGCAACAATTCTGTGTTCTTACGGATCAGGGGCCAGTCACCTAAATTAATTACCAGCTCCATGTCAGGCAACTTTATTTTTCTTGATAAAGACAAGAGAATGTTATCAGAAAACATATTGAACCCAACATGCTTCCCATAGCAATCACGATAAATCTTATTGTTTTTAATTACATAGTGGCAAAAACTTGTGGTATCAGGCCTGTGGTACTTTTCTACAATCTTTGGTACTAGAACTCCCATATCAACATCTGTGAATGGTTTTAGATCTTGGTTGATTTTGCTAAAAGATATAGGACACCCATACTTTTCTAGCCATACATTAATGTCTTGGTCTGGGCAATCACACTGATCTGGTTGAATAGGACCTGGAAAGGAAATACAAAACATGTATGTAACATAATGTAACATTAAAACATTATCCATTTTTATTTATATAATTATATGTAGGAGCAATACAACCTTTTGATAGATAAGTGAAAATTTGAGTTCTAACAAAATAACTAAATACTTTTATTTATTTATCACAAATGTTTGTTCCTTGGTCATGGCTGTCTATGTATTTAAGTATCTATCTATTATATATAACGTCGCCTGGTACCCACAGCTTACCGTGGGACTAGGTCGATTTGTGTTAAGATGTCCCAAGATATTTATTTATATTATGTTGACTCGCCTTACAAGTTGTGGCACCGAACGTGTGGTTAGCTTAGCCCACTTAGACTCTTACTTATACTCAGAAATATACCATGGATCAAAAAATAAAATAAATCAAATCAAATCAAGAACCCATGTCCAGTGCCGTAACTAGCCTTTTATGCGCCCGGTGCGAGCTTTCAAAACTGCGCCCTTGAAAAATGCTCTAACCAGGCTCTGACAATAAAGTGGACAAATGTGCATAAAAATAAATCTATCTATTTTTTGTTTACGAAGGTATAGGTACTTAGTAGATTTCTTTAAGATAAAAATTGTTTATTCAAAAATATTTGCTCAAATACAGAAATTCCACAAAGTACTCGATAGTAAAGATCCAAGGCTAAGGTAAACCGTAATCACAAGAAAAGAACAGCTACCTACTCAAAGATTTACTTTCCGCGCTTTTCTCATTGCGAAGTCCTTGATTACATTGTCATACGACAGGACAGGAGCCGTGCTATGTCGCGTTCAATCGACAAAATCGCTAGGCCAGACAATCTTTCTTGGCCCATCGTCGAGCGCAGGTACGTCTTTATTAATTTGAGCTTACTGAATGATCTCTCGTAGGAAGCTACAGTCACTGGCATCGTTAAAAATATCTTTATAGCGACTACTACATTGGGAAACATTTCCTTTAAATCCAGTTCCACTATAGCTTTGAGAAGACCCATACTTGACTGACATTCACATTTATCAAATAATGTAGTCGCTTCAACTTGACTCTTCAAAGTTTCTATTTAGGACCAAAATTCTGTGGCATTTATATCTGCAGAATATTTGATACTCAAATCAGCTGCATGTTTTTTGAGTTCTTCAACCGAATATGTCAAAATACGGTCAAAAAACTGAACTGAATTTTCTATCTATCTCTCGCACGCTAGTGCGTCAGTAACGCCGCACGTAGTTAATGAATAAAATCAAAGATAAAGGGAGGACCAATGAATGTGGCTGTCAGCAATGACAGCGCAACGTGAACTATATGTACATCTCCTCAGCTAGATTGACAGATTTGCTTAGAACTTCTAAGTTAGAAGTGGCGTCCTCCTAATGAATATAGACAGAAATTGTCTCATAGTTACGGTATAGGTACTTTTGTTTGTGTATGTAATATTGCGAGCAAGACCAGTATGCTTAGCACATGATTGGCGCGACAGTATCTCGCTGCGAGATAGTCTATCCGTCCCTCTTTTGTTAATGTAGCTAGTGAAGGACGGGAGATCTATCTCGCGGCGATATACTGTCGCACCAATCATGTGCTAAGCCTGAAGGTGGATTTATATTTGTCTGATGTGTCGTGACGTGACGCGTCAGAACTGTATCGGTTCCATACATAAGCCATCACAACACACACAACACGTTACGCACTAGTGTGAAGTGAACGTTATCATCCTACTAATATTATATTATAAACGCGAAAGTTTGTATGAATGGATGGATGGATGTTTGTTACTCTTTCACGCAAAAACTACTGAATGGATTTTAATGAAACTTTACAATAATATAGCTTATACATCAGAATAACATATAGGCTACAATTTATAAACATAAGGTTCGAAATACTAATCCTGCGCAGACGAAGTCGCGGGCACCAGCTAGTACTAAATGTATGAAACCGATCCCGTTCTGACGCGTCACGTCACGACACGTCAGACAAATATAAAACCACCTTTACAAGTGTTTTTGTTTCAAGATCGCTTGCAAAATGCCATATAGATACAGATAGTACAGAGGGCGCGTCTACACCATATTCGCAATAAAACAAAATGTACCTACTAACTACCATGCATGAAACAAATCTAGATACTGGTCTGGTCATTTCTGCGCCCCTCCAGGGTCTGCGCCCTGTGCCTGGGCACCGCTGGCACCACCCTAGTTACGGCACTGCCCATGTCAAAAACCTTGACATATATACAATTTATAAAAGATATAAAATAAACATTTCCCAAAACTTAAGCCTACTCTATTATATTATATACTAATCACCTGCATAATGGTAAGGAGATCCAGTGATATGTTTACTTTTATAATATATGCTTATTGACATATCCTGACAAGTTTCATAAACTTTATATCTTATTATAAAAGTTCCATCCTTTCTGTCCAATTTATTTACCCAAACACGGCAATCTCTATGTTTCAGAGAGCTACCATTAATTTCTATTGCCAATTTGTTGGCTAAATCTGAGGTATACCTGAAATAAAAATATAATCATTTATGGCAGAGGATACACATGACCTGCTATTGGATTGGTGCAAATGACCAGGTACATTCAACAATAAAAAGTCCTATGTAAATGATTTAAACTTTCACAATCACTCATAATTTAATGACAAATGGGTTTTAATAAAATTAAATGTAAGTTTATTTTTGTAAATATACTAAAGGCCTGATTCACCATCCCCAAATAAAACTTATCTCTTAGATAAATGTCAACTGTCCTATTCTTTTACATGTCTGGTAAAAAGGATAATGTACATTTTATTTGACTGATCCTTTTATCCTGGGATTGTGAAACATGAGGTTAAGAACTATTTGTATAATCAAGATAGTGTGTATATTCATGCAAATATATATTGACATAGGCCAGTGACCTAGCTCAACTTCTGATAAGATAAAAGCGGATACTATATTTAAGAACATGTAACCAAACCAATGTACAAGTTCAATGAACTTGAACTTTTTGTTCTACTTTTTTAATACCAAAAATATTTCAGCAAATTATTGGAATGACGGTAGAAATGTACTTACGATTGTTCTGTAACATATGTAAAATTAACAAAAAAGTATCTCGCCGGCATTACGATATCTTTGGGATTCAAACCCGGCCCATAAATTTTAATTTCATTTTGTGTGGTGATACTAATTATTCCACAAAGTAACAATAGGTATATAGTTAAATACATTGTAATATATGCTACTTTCACTTATATAACGCACAGTTAAAACTAATTAAAAATAAACATTTGTGTAGGTGTAAATAAATATTTTAAAGTTTTGACATTTTGGGATGACTATAGATAGAGGGGTATGTTCCACAACCATAAAATACGTTCTACTAAGGAACAAAGAAAATAATACTCTACGAGGAACGTACTAATATATTATAAATTAAGCTACAATAAGCTGTAATTATTACACTTGTAATATATCCTTTGTGTAGACCACAATTCTATAATTTTAAAAGTCGTAATAAATAAAGTTTATGAATACCATGTTCGAAAAAAATACATTTTGGAACCATGCATTGTTCTGTCAAGTCAAAGGCAGTATGGCTTTGTGTTTTCGCCTGTCCTGAAGGACGCAAAAAAAAGCTGTAAAATCAAGTGTCAATTCGACATAACCTCGTTTATTTTATTTGCGTTTATGAATGAGGAATAGAAAATATATACTTCAAATAAGGATTATGAAAAGACCCGTAATTAGTACGTTCACCACACTATAGAAAACGATTAATAGTTCATATAAGACGTACAAATATTAAATTTAAACTAAAATATGGCGAATTCTAGTCTTAACCTTCTGTGTAGTACTCTGAGCAAACTCAAGTAAGTTATCGAGAATATAAGTGGTATTAATAGGTAATAAATATTATGTGAATAGCATTTACTCAAAATATACTGTATGTGAATTATTTTCAGAATAAGCTATGTCGCACAACGTCAAATTGGTAACTATAAACCCCCAAGATACCGCCCGCCTTACTGGTACATGCCGAAGGAAAGAGTGGTAAGTAAAAAGGGTTAAATAATAGATACTCCCCTGTAAACAGGCCTAAATGTAGCTACATCCTGCAGTGAAAATGGATGGACAAACTCATCTGCTATATTAAAATTAATTGAGACCCTAAAGGTTCCCACTAAGAAATTGCAGACTTTTATTTTATACTGCTGCTTCTATATTAGGCAATTTTCCCAACAAGAGTCACTTACTGGCAATAGAAACAAACAAAATCTCATGTGTAAGTTCATGAGATATACACCGTGTTTTTATTGATTTCCGTTAAATTGGACAGGTTACTTGGGACATTAATAGAAGTTGCCTGGTATATCGACTTTTGTTAATTCCGTATTTTTTTTTTGTTTTCATACATAATAATTGAAAGGGCAAGTGTGAGAGAACCTTAAGAATAAGATCTCAGTCGACTGACAGCTGCTGATGGCACATGTCAAAATAAGTAACATTAGGATGTAATAAAGGTTGCAATACACTTGTTCAGTCATTAAACTTATTTTTTTAATAACTCAATAACAGTGAGAGTTAAGACACAAGTTTCTTAGAGAAATTGATTATTTTTGACCTAAATAAGCTTCCCTTTAATTTAACGGAAATCAATAAAAACACGGTGTAGAAACAAACAAAACCTCATGTGTAAGTTCATGAGATGTAAACTCTTATCTTTTGTCTGTTTTTATTGCTGATAGCTCATCACTCACTTGATATTGAAGGGGCAAGTGCCTTAATTAAAAGGTCATATCAATCCTTTGATTGACCATGGCTAGAGCTTTATGTTATGTGTGTCTGACTATATTGTGCATGCTGCATTTAAGCTTAGTAAGTCAGCATTTCTATAAAATATACCTATTATGCCAGAGAGGAAAAAAAATAATACAATTACTCCTCCAACACAGAAGAGACTATAAGAATTATTAATGACTGAACAAATGTATTGCAACCATTGCAAATGTATGCAATCCTAATGTTACTTATTTTAACATGTTCCATCAGTCACCTGAGATTAACTATATTCTTAAGGTTCTCTCACACTTACCGTTTCATTTATTATGTGAGAAAACGAAAAAAGTTTTTTTTTTATTTTAACATATGCTGAGACTTTATTTTCAAAACTACAATTTATGTACATAGATTAAATCTAACTAATCTACTTAACCTAACCTATATCTAAGATTGGCCCTTGTGGCATTGTACCGAGGATGCTGGCGGCATTTCCTCGCTGTATCGCAATACAGATGCGTTGTGCGAGGAAGTCGCCAGCTCTTCGGTCTTTAGTTACATCAACCAGACGCTTCGCGATCTCAGCAAACAATTTGCGTGCGCTGGGGCCCCAAGAACCTAAAGTTTCTATGCCAAACGGTACAAAATCGTACTCTTTGCCGAGGCCCTTATATTTATTACGTTTTAAAAATTCGGCATTTTCAGCCGCAGCGTATGACATATGCTACTGTACCAAGCAACTTCTATTAACCTTTTGACCGCCTGACGATTAAGGAATGTACTGAGCTTGAGACGCCACGCGTACACGATTATTTAGGCCTACTGTCCACGGAAGCTTAGCTGCATAGACGCGTATTCGTCATTGTACGCTTGGTGTACGCTTGCGTGCAGCTTACATACAAACCCGCCCAACTCCGTCCACGGAGCGGCAACGTCGCGTCAGCGACGCTGCATGCAAGCTTCATGCCGCCGGGCGTACCGCGTGTCATACGCCGGGCTGCATCGCAAGGAACAACACGTTAAATATTTGTAAGAAAAATGGCGGGAACGGCTGCAAAGTTTGTGCAGATAGTGGAAAAATATCCGTGTCTCTATAATAATACCCTTACGGAATATTCCCGTAAAGACTTAACAGACAAGGCATGGAATGAGGTGTCGAAAATTTTTATATGGATGTACCCAATACAAACGGCGTAGTCGCCGCCTTCGAAGATAAGAATAGGCCAAAATAACGTCTTCATCACTGGACGACATTCGTTACGAATGAAAGAATTGAAAGAAAATGCAGGCTACGATACGCGTACGCTACGCTTCGTGGACAACGTCAGTACGCCAGGCTGCACCGAAGCTGCACGCATCGCCGTGCCGCGTCTATGCAGCTACGCCTCGTGGACAGTAGGCCTTAAGCGAAATTTAACTTAATGGCGTCCCACGTAAGCTAAGTTCCTACTGCATTGGCGTAACTGTCAGCCAGTGCCGTTATTGGCGTCGTAGTCACGATTTTCCGTTGTCGTCTATCAATCGTAGTTGTTGGCGGTCAAAAGGTTAGTGCCCCAAGTGACTTGTCTAATTTTACGCATATCAAAAAGAAGACTCTGTATAGTAAGGTTGTTAATTTTATATTATTTATGATATTAATTAGTTGTTAAATTATCAATAGATGAGTGATGAAATGCTTACTCATGAGAATAAGCAGTTCCTTCAAGAAATACGACAAGACAAGCTACAAGCCCAAGCAGCTATTGAGTCCCCCTTGGTAAATGGTGAGATTGTGCCAAATGCTCCTTGGGACCCATTGACCCGACGTGCCGGGCTCATTGCACGTAAAATCGGCAACTACCCACTATGGACGAAGGACGGGAAGAAAGTACAAACAACTCTTTTACAGGTAACCAAAAATTTTCAAAGAGGAAATGGGTGAGAAAGATGGGTATTTGAACAAACTATTGCTGTTGCTTAGCACAACCTAGAGCTCCAATACAGTTAAGAAAGAGACAACTGCAGCTTTGCCTAATAATACGTTTGTAAAATTGGTGAAAACGGGGTTTCATAGTCCCCAGTTTCCACCTCCAAAAATATCCCAATAATAAAATTGATTTCAAAAAAATAAAGATGTATTTTTTTAATGTGTAATATTTTTTTATAATAAGTGTCTAAATACCCACTTAAAATTTTGCTATTTACATAGTTTTTTGAAGGTTTGATAATAATAAAAATATCTAAAAAACGAAAACACCAACACAACATGAGAGGCAAAGGCAGATTATATTGTAAAAAAATTGCTAAATATCCAGGGAGGTATCAGAGAATGTTTGTATGAAAAAAGGCAGGACTCATTTCCTCTTAAATAGAATTCAAAGCATTATTGTATGTAGAACAACTGAGATTATTTTCAAACCTTTTATGTATCTTTGTTAGTAGCTATAAAATTTAAAGAATTTCAAATATTGTTAAGAATGATTTGATTGCAGGTAGTTGATAACCATGTGATCAAATACATACCCCCAGAAGAATTCAAGCCCATGATCACAAAAAAACCAGTTTGGAAAGAAAAACGGAGATTAGGTAGCCTATTGATTGGCTCAGAGACCATTGACCCAACAACAGTCACAAAAGAATACTGTGGCCTGTTTGATAGTGTAGGTATGTTACCAAAACGGCACCTACACAGGTTCATGGTCTCTCCAAATGCAGCACTACCCACTGGAACACCTTTGACAGCTACCCACTTTAGAGTTGGAGACTATGTTGATGTGCGGGCTAAAACGTAAGTATTAAGAGTTGAGGACTACAGCATAACAATTTAATTTTATTATGTAATGAGAAGGTTCCATAAATCCGCATGTTTTAGTACTTTCAGATTTCTATGTAGCAACTATTACAACCCTATTGCTGGAAGCAAACAGACACATGGCAGCAACTTATTGAATCATTTTAAACAAAGGAGATTAACTATGCTTTTATTAATTGGATTTACATTTGAACGTATTTAAATCATAAATGGTGGGCACCAGGAATATTCCATTAATTATTAAATTATTTTGCTTTCAGTATTGACAGAGGTTTCCAAGGAGTCATGAAGCGCTGGGGATTCAAGGGTATGCCGGCGTCTCACGGTGTCACGAAGACCCACAGAAGACCTGGAAACATCGGTGCTGGTGGAGAAAAGGCTAGAGTGTGGCCAGGAACCAAGATGCCTGGACATATGGGCAACAGGTTATATTTGGAATGTTATTATAATTGGACAAAACCACCAAAAACTGTTGTAAAAATCTAAAAAAAGATTGTCCTCTTTTTTTCTACTAAATAAACTACAAAATAACCACCATTTTACCTATGTCACAAGGTTGAAATTGCAAAAGCTTAAGGCATTGGTCTCCTCCCCCCGAGCTACTAAGCTATGAACTAACTATCGGCTATAAACACGAACAGAAGATACGCACGTGTAAATAAAAGAGTGAAAAGGCTTTTATCATTCTGAAGTGTAAGGTTTCAAGTGGTTTCATCCATATTATAATATTCTAATTAAACTTAGTTTACGAACCAACTCATCGCGTTATCGTAAACTGAGCTATAGTTCTATAGAATTACGTTGTCCACCTATCATAGTCGGCTATAGGGTACCAGAAAGTCTTGCCACGGACGCCAACGACGGCTATAACCATCAACGTCGCCGATACAATAGCGACTTAAGCTGTAAATCGTAAAGTTCAATTTCACTTAATCGTGAACGGGTGGCGTCTAGAGCTCTGCACATTGCTTCGCCGTCTGGCGGTAAACAAGTTTCTAAATTATTAAAAACAATTATTCTTGTTCTAGATGGAGAATACTGCGGGGCGTAAAGATACTTCGCATTAACACGAAACAAAATGTTCTTTGGATGCTGGGAGTGGGTATACCCGGCGAAACGGGCGCCATGTGCTACGTGTTCGACACGGTTCTCCCCCTTCGCAAACACAAGAGTCCGCCGCCTTTCCCCACACATCTACCTGCAGACGATCTTCCGCTAGAATACTATGATGAATCGATTCATCCATTTGATGAGCCAACAATTACCTTTGAGGAAGAGTAGTGATACTGAATTAGTATATATTTATCACATAGGTTATTAAAGAAAAATATTAGATATTATTGTTTTATTTAATTAGTCTTAACCTTTTGACCGCCAAAGTCGGCCATAGACGACAACGGAAAATCGTGACTACGACGCCAATGATGGCACTGGCAGACAGCTACGCCAATGAAGTAGGAACTTACAACAAAGGCCACAAACAACAATTTTGTTGATAATGATAATCAGTTAACCTTTTGACGCCAAAATCAAGTATAAAAGCTGTCACTCAGACGCCACGACACCAAAGTGTCTAAACTGATTTGAAAATTACGCATGTGGGCCCACGCTAGCAGACGCGGATTATCAGGAACGGACGCTCGTTTAACAATAAATTGTATGAACGGCCCTAACTGGTGCAGGCGCGTGACTGATCTTAACCCTTCGAGCCCCAGCGTCATCATATGATGACAGAAGTAAATAAGCACTTCAAATGCCTGGGATTCGATGGGTTAATACTGAACGGGACCCGCGAGCGTGCGCACACAGCGGTCATCCGCGCCAGCCAGCGTAAGCCCACGCTGGCCTGCTACCTCGAATACCACTCCAACGAAGGCGTCATTAAAGTGACAACCATCCCCAAAATTTGCGAACTTAGGTGTTCGTGGTAGCAGGCCGTGACCTATATATCGGTCTTTAGCGTTGAACCTTTGGTGCCGATATATCAGTCATTGGCGTCCAAAGGATTAAAGGTCAGTAGGTACCGATTTTTTTAAATCTTCATTTAAGATCGATAAAATAAAATAGCAATAAAAGCAAAATTTACTAATTTTATTTTAATATCAAGATTTCATTGGAACACTCATAGTCATAATTTCATTCGATTAAAACAAATACTTACTATAAACTGATTTAAAAAACTTAATATGCTAATCACAACTACTGTTGGGTGGGCGGTTGAAAGCCGTAACCGGGATACGGTTGTGGAGCGCCTGGCGGCGGCGCACCGGGGGCCGGGGCGCGAGCGTACGGGGGGTACGGGGACGGCGGGTACTGTGCAGGCGGGTAGCCCTGCTGGTAGGCATGCGGCGGGTACGCGCCACCCGCCGGGGGGTAGCTTTGCGGGTTCTGGTACGACCCCTGCGCGGGAGGCGCCGTCGACACGGACGGCGCAGGGCTCCCAGGCTGTGATGAAGGATTGGAATAGGGTGGTTGTGTCGCAGGAGGATAGGGAGATGGCTGACCGGGAGGCGGATACTGCTGCCCAGGAGGACCGGTCGGAGGAGGAGGGCCGCCCCCTGAGGCGACAGTGGAAGGTGGCACATTATTCCCGTGAGAACTAGAATTATAAGTGGGAGATTGAGCAGAAGGAGATCCATACCCAGAGCTGGGTGGGTTTTGTGCTGTGTAACCACTTGGTGGTGGCTGAGGAGATCGATTTGGTTGAGAAGTAGGAGTTGTGCTGTATGCAGATGTTGGAGTGGTATTAGGGAATGGCTGAGACTGATAAGGTTGGGGTTGGGATGGAGTCGAATTATAAGTGCTAACACCGACATTAGGATAGTTTGGACCAGACTGAGGTGGTGGATAAGCAGAGTTCCCAGTGTACCCAGGTTGGGCTGGTCCCCGCACAGGATATGGGGAGCCTGCTACAGCGGGACTGCCCGGAGGGGGGGCATAAGGTTGCTGAACTGTGGATGGTGGATAACCACCTCCAGGGTGAGTTGAAGGAGGATAATTACTAGGGGTTGTAGTTATAGGAGGTCCATAAGAGGAGTTGGGAGGATAGCCTTGTGGTTGCTGAGCAGGGTTAGGAGGTCCATATCCTTGACTTGGGGGCCCATAACCACCTTGCGGTGGATAACCAGGTGCACCTTGATATTGGCCTTGATATTGATTCTGTGGATATGGTCTTTGACCATAAGATTGGGTAGGCCTAGTTGGAGTTGTGGATACTCCAGATGGTGGCCTGTAAGGCTGCTGGGATGGGCCAGGAGACTCTGTTCCACTTGAGGGAGGGCCTTGAGGAGGCCCCTGAGGTGGTACATTGCCGGCTGCCAATTGATGAGGAGGCTGAAAATATCGCTAATATTAGGAAATAATAGATAACCATTGGAAATAGTATGAAGCTTTTGGTAAAATATTGCTTGTCAATGCAACCTGGTGGCTGAGGTGAAAAATTTTAACTGGGATTTTGTGACTAACATTCATCATTACTGTCTATTAGGTCCAAGAATGACAAAAATGATATTGCCTGACTTCTCAGTTCTCACACTTTAGTGTCGCAAAAAACCAATCGTTATTTTTAGGGCTCACATACTGTATAGTCACAATCAGATATATTGCAGTAGCCCAGGCACTCACGAATGTCTGAGCAGGCTGGTTTTGACATGGAATTACAGGCCAAAAACTAACTTAACCCATCCATTATTACCATTATCCAGCTGGGTCTACAGTGGCCATGTAAACTGCATGTTCAGATTCTTTTGAGCACCATGGCCACTTCAATATATTTGATGGCCACTGTAGACTCAGCTGGATAGTGGTAATAATGGATGGGTTAAGTTAGTTATTCAAGTTTTGGCCATGCATAAACTAGTACCAAGGTTGTTGGTTAACACACCAATAAACATAGTACATACATAAATATTGTATGTGTTTATCTTTGTATACCAGTAATTGGAGTTCGAGGCCAACGAAACTACGACAGATGCGTTATTGTCAAATCTGTCAAAGTCTCTTATGTCATTGTCAAATAAAGTTTTCAGGTTTCCACAACCTTTTTGTTATTTAATTTATTTATTTAAAATAATTCCTAATAAAAACATTATATACTGTAATGTTTTTACGCGTTTCTGATTAATATGGCTGTCACAACTAGGATTTTCTTAAAAACACGTAAATATCTAATAACTTTTCTTTTCTCTTAACTAACATTGATATGACAACATTTTCTTGTAAAGAACTTAAAATTACCAGTGAGCACAAACGACAGCGTGCCATATTTATTAAGACAGTATTTATAACATTTCACCCAGTATATTTCATTTGGAATTTAATTTTTTGATGATGGGGTGTATAGCGAAGCTAAACATGGCTGAACCAAGGTGGTCACCTTGTTAACAACCTACGGAAGAAAACAAAACGTTAGATCTCTATGATAATTTAAATGGAGAACTATAGCACTGCCAAAGAAATTATTACGAATACGAAATGTGAACATAAAGCACGCTACAATGTATTATTCTTCAAAACGTAATGTATGCAGAAATAGGGTTTTAATTTATGTGTAGTTAAATTGCTGTACCAAATGTTATTAACACCTGAGGTGATACCAGTGCAATACCAACTTTGTTACTAATAATTGCGGATAATTCCGTTTTTATTAAAATATCTTATATTTACCTGAAAATAAGTAAATAATATTGTTTCTATAAATTAACGAATTAAAATTACCAATAAATAAGATATCTCAACGTCTGTTTTTAGAAAATAAGGATTTACTATTGTATGAACATTTCATTGTTGTGGCAATATTTTCGTAGATTCTTTGGCCTCAAACTCCAATTAGTGGTTTAGTACATCTCAAATATATTCAACTAAAAAGACTAGTTTTAGTACAATGAGTATAGCCATAGATATTGAATGATTTCTTGGATTGGGTTGATAGATAAGCAAACCAATTGAAATACCAGGCAAATATTTAGAAGCCTTAACCATTTTCTCTTACTTATCCTTTATTTATTCATGATCAAATGTACCAATCTAATTAGGTGTTAGTAAATAAATTTGCATAAAACCCAGTTTTTGTCCTGAGGACAAGCATAAGTATGCTTGGTAAGTATATGATATTCCAACCTGTTACAACCACTTTATTACCACTCATAACAGTTGGGATTTTATCCCAACAAACAATTATTTTGCAGTAAGAAATGGGAAAAACAGTACCAATATAACCACCAAGAACAACAGTGGTAACAGATAAGAAATAAATTTGCAGCTGCTGGCATGGGTAACAAACCAAATTATCTTTCTTGTTCATGAGAGATTAACTTGCAATAATCAAATAGAATTAAGGGAATCAGATTTTCTGGTTTATTGGTTAATTTATGACCCCTATCCCCATCTATCTGTGTGTGAAAAGCTGGTTGAGACAATTTACTAAACATTTTTATTGCACAATAGCTAGGAGGCAAGAACGCACGATTTTGTTTAAATTTGCCTGTTTAAGGGTTAATTTGATGAAATTCAACTTGCAGATATAGTAAAGTTCTTAGTAGTAACCTTATCAATGTGACTGCCAGCTAATATTCATCCTCATTAAGAAAGCCTATACGTTTTTAAGCACCAATACCCGATTTCTCAAGTAGGTAAGACTCACCGGCAAAAGGGCCTGAATATTTTGATTCGCATCAGCAACTGATGCCAAATACACAAGATTTCGATGCAAAACTTGCTGGTACTGATGACATTCCATTAGTTGGCCTTTCGCTTGATACTCTTGTATAGTTTGTATTAGATGTGCATTCTCGTCCAACATTTTTTGGATTTGAGCAGGACTAAGCGGAGGGCGATTGCCTCTTGGCGCAAAAGCTACCGACATCTTGTCGGCTTTCAAGTTATTACAATTACTTTAATCACTGTCCACTGTTTGAAATCCACACTTATTTTTAAAATGCAATATGAACAACAAGTAGAATCCGCTTCGCTTCGTCTTCGTATTCGTACAATACAATGCAGAATATGCAGATAGACCTGTGAAATAAGCTACAGATTATAAAATAAAACGACAAACAAGGAGGGAAGCATGAATGTGAGGGAAGCACATAGACATAAATTGATAGACCAAGTCTATATTATCTGTGGGTGACGCCGGCAATGCCTGTCAACGATGTTTGTTTGGCTATACTAGTGCACCTAAACCGCAAATAGTAAAAGTGATTAAAATAAAGCTTTTCATGTATATTTCTGTTCGATAAGTGCACGGAATGTGATAAAAGTGATGACTTGTGTGGTTCCAGGGTGTAAAAACCGCCAGGGTTACCTGAAGGAACAAAATAAAGACATTACGTTTCACCGGTAATTTAGTTTTGACTTGAATTTTAAGATTTCGAACCTTATTAAGGTAAAAGTAACTGAAAATCTTATTCAATATTTATTGCCGGATACATGTGTGTAGTTTTGTGAATTAACCATTCGTATTTGCATTCATAATGTAATTATAAATAGTGGGATTCAAATATTTGTATCTCATAGTGTTGCACTTAAGAGACCGATCGTGATATCGATAAATGTATTGATAGCCAACTCAGAAAATGAATCGATGTTTTTAATTTCGAACAGGTTTCCACAGGACATTGAACAAAGGCTATTATGGGTCAAAGATATCAAAAAGGCAGATGACTGGTGCCCTAAAAGTATTCAAAAATATGCTCCGCACATTTTAAGCTGTTGTTTCAGGCAAGGGTACGCGCATAAGTGATTACATTCTGACGTAGTACCCACCATATTTGGTAATCATCCAATGTCATGTCAACCAGAAAGTAAATTAAGTTTAGTTTAATAATGACACTCATGTGATACTTGTGTCGACTGATTAATTATAAAGAAGCCATCATACGAAAATTGTTAGGTATGCTTTAAGGGATGATAAGTTCCATAAAACATGTTATAATGAGGATTTTCTGAAATGCCGTTCACCAGGGCGGCAGCACTGAGGCGTCAGGTCCAGAAACTTGTCTAAATTCTCAGAGCACCTATAGTTTCGTGTTTAAATGATTTGTACGTGTTAATAAAATTATGTAAAAAAATAAAATGACCTTCTAGTTAGTTTTTCTTTGAGGCTAGATAATTGTGTTTCTTAGCGGGACCTTACCGCTACGTTTTAGACAGAACACTTCTTATGACATTTTAATTAAAGAAAATGTTTCAATAATTTTGTGTTTTTATTTTTATCCTAAAAAATAGATTTAGAAATCATGACATATCAAGGATCGCAGAAGATCGTGATTCTGAGTAAGAAATAAGGTTTATTCCTACTGTATTCGCTACCTAATTTGGTAAAAATATTATTATTGCCGATAAAAGCATACGATGAAGACTGGACAACACTAATAGTAATGACATTTTATCTAGTCAGGTTGGTAACATTGTTCAAGAAAATGGAGTCGTTGATATAATTCAAGACCAAGGAGAGCTACCTTATTTGTCTCTTTTTCCTTATGGAATACATCTTGAGATGGTAAAGGATGACAATAGTTTGTTCAGGTATGTCTTAATACACGGAATCTTCCCTATATTTAATCTGTGGGGAAGCATGAATGTAGGATTAATATGGATTTGACAACGTTATAATAATAGCAAGAACGAAAGGGATGGTCTTATGAAACTTTTTACTAGTGGAAGTGAAAAGGAACGATAATCGTCCGTCCTTATCACTGTGCCACTATTTTTTGTGTGTGTGCATTAGATGCTAAATGTAAGTGCCAGACAAATGCGTTGAATACGTCACTAAGTGCCTGTG
>JALPQI010012063.1:0-50468 GCA_025490895.1 Thaumatotibia leucotreta
AATTGGTCAATTTTGCACAACTCCGCGTTAGTGGACCCGCACCCTTCTTTGAACCTTGAATATGTGAAGGACCATCCAAACATATTAAAAATTAAAGTGCAATCCAGGCAAATTAAAAAAAAAACGTACCGATGCTTTATGGAATACGTTCCAAACAGCATCGGATTTGGATCAATTACCAGGCACTACTTGTATTGTGAATGTGCAAATGGAATGCGGGCGGTAGGGTGTTGTTCACACATTGCCGCTATTGTCTACTACCTATCCCACGCACGATATTTGACGAAAATAATTCGTCCGGCCTAAATTTTGAGTGGACTTTTCCTGAACAATATGAATATATTTTAGAATTATAACTAACGTGAGACTCAAACATATTTAAATATTTATCACACGGGTTATTCAGTACACGTCGGGCTTTGGTCGCGGATACTCCATGATGAGGATCCTCTAAATGGATCGAAACATGTCTAACAATTATCGACTTAAATTACGTGAGTAACCCGTGTGATAAATATTTTAATATATGAATATGAATGTCGATAACTTATTTCATTTTTACTTATACACAAAGTTTATTTTTTTAGTTATTTGGCTGTATTAGAATAGTATTTTTCCCATTATTATATCTTAATTATTAACTACGAAAACCGATTATCATCGGTTTTTTTATGTTAATTTATTTTTTTATGTTCATTAAGTTCATCAAATTAATCAGAAAATGCAACCAAAGTTCAAAACTGATCAAAGTAACCCCGGTTTACGGTATTATAAAAAGTATCACTTAAAATGGTCGCTCCTTTAGAAAAAATAAATAAATTGAAATTTTTACTTACGTGCTGTTGGAAATATTAAAATTGGAGACTCAATTTTTTTTCGTAATATATATAGGTACTATTTAATAAACCAATATGAAAAACTTATGGTATGTTACAGTTCATTAGTCTTACAGTAATAAGTGTCATACTTAACTCATGATTACAGATTTTATTTTTGAGAATGGAAATTGGCGTAGAAACTTTAGGTTCATGGGGCCCCAGCGTACGCAAATTGTTTGCTGAGATCGCGAAACGTCTGGCTGACGTAACTAAATCTATCGGCATAGCATCTATCGGCAAAACAGTTTTTTAATACGTGCGAGTAAAAGTTTGAATAAGTTAACGAAAGACTTAGATATAGACATTTTTAACAGTAATCCAATCTGTGCGGCGTAATTTGGTTAACAATAGCTTTGAGTGAGCTTGCCCAATTCGAAGATTGTACTTTATTTTTTTATTTTATTTTTTAAAAACGAGTGTATAATTTAAGCATGTAAAAAAAAATTAAAATGGTTTTGTTTTAAGAACTAGTTAGAATAAGTAGTTACCTAGTGTTATATAATGTGGTAGTGTGATACACCTAATAACTCCCATTATGCTACTATTGGTGGGAACTCGGAACCTGTAATTGGCTTTTTGTAACCTAATTAAGTTAACATTGTTGTAGTAATAGCTGTTGGTTCTCCTAACATAAATAAATAAAATAAATAAATAAATAAAGACCGAAGAGCTGGCGACTTCCTCGCACAACGCATCAGTATTGCGATACAGCTAGGCAATGCCGCCAGCATCCTCGGTACAATGCCACAAGGGCCAATCTTAGATATAGGTTATTAGGTTAAGTAGCTACAGCGTACCTGCTTTGCCCGAAGGTTGATTGGTGGATAATGGTTTTTAGCATTAAGTTCGCCTTTTGTACAATAATCTTGTTTTTCTTGTGCATTAAAGGTTAAATAAACAAATAAATGTAATTTTGAAAATAAAGTTGAATTGAATTTTCCAACAAATTTGGCATAATTGTCAAAAGTAACTAAAAAGTAAAACTAAGTAAGAAAAAAAATCCGTTCTTAAACAAAAAAGGGCATTTTTTCTTACCTTATCCCTTATCCTGGTACGGCCTATCAGATATTTCTTGATGTAAATACACTAAACTACCTATACATAAATAGTCAAGAATAATAATTATTTTACAATCATTGATCACATTGATAAGGAAAATGCCGTGATTTCCTCCGAATATGTAATTTCCGCACTATCCATTCTCGAGTTGCACAACTAATGTTACAACTATGTAGTTAAGTACACAGCTTAAGTAAAGTCCGTGTTGTGTTAGTTATGCCCAGAATGTATAACGACATTACTCAAAGATGCAAGCGTTTGATACAAACACGTTCCTACTAAGAACACAAGAGGCTTAGGTATTTCCTTCCCTTTTTGCCTCTTTTCTTCCCTTTATTTAGTGTATCAAAAGCAACAGCTCTTTGAGAACTGCAATAGGCAAAAAGGGGTGACCCAGTTCAGAACATGACCCAAAAGTTTTCGATCATGCATTATATTAAAATAGACCTTTAGTACTTCCGGGGTCATCGAAACTTCCTCAATAAGCTTCCAAAAACTTGAAACTATATGCACACAGGAAGCTTAGGGTTACATCACGCTACTGTTTCGTGTATAGTTTAAAACATACACGATCACCCTGTAGTATTTCCTGCCGTGTGGTGACGGCAATAAGAATACATTTGTCACCACCCCAACTCCTCCTGCGGGTGTCGTAAGAGTCGACTAAGGGATTGAAGTGTCACTGACCATTATTTGATTAAAGATTGATGATGGGCAGCAGCGTCATCATAGTGGACACATTAGTGCGATCGCCAATCCGCTTGCTCAGCGTGGCGGTTATGGATATTTACCTCCTAATGCGTTTATACGCAAATACGCATAGTTCATAGGAGAGGCCTACGTCCAGCATTGGACTATCATAGGCTGATGATCATGATGAACCCTGTAGTACATGTAGGTGATGTAGATCATCACATGTCACTAATAAATATTTATATCTACCTATGTAATCCTACTAATGTTATAAACGTGAATGTGTTTGTAAGTGTGGATAAATCATTTTTATTCATTCTTGTAAAAACAAAGTACTAAATGAATTTTAATGAAAGTTTACAATCTTATATTTTTATTTTATTTTGTCAGGCACACCAAACAGACAACATTCAGTGCAATGATTAACAATATACAATAAAGAACTGGTTTTAAATAAAAATGCCATCCAAAACGGGCATGCACAGCATAGACAAATATAAGAGCAAACACTATCCTAAAACTAAAATTATACATACTGATGGCATAACTTAACAACTAACTTTTTTTTTCATTTTTAATTACAATATTTCGACGGCCCCTACGTAAACTGTCGTAACTTAAAAATGGCAAGTTTACAGGAGAGCACTTTAAAGTTTGAAATGTGTATGGTGGTCACATAGTTCAATGGATTGCTTTGAAAATTGGCATAAACAATAACAAAGATACCGTCTTTATAGTGATATAATTACTTTTCTGATATATTTCATATTTTTGCCGGAATAGCACTTACGACAGTATACGACGGAGAAGAGAATCTAAAAATTGTAGTATGTATTACTAACGTCACTTTACGCTGGTGGTCATAAATGGTCATTGATCGTAAGTTATACATACTACAGGATACGTCGGAATTATGCGTGTAAGTTTTGTCGTATCTGTTATTTATTACATTATTTTGCGGAAACATTATAAAAACTTCTTGTTAGTTACGATATTATGCCATTTAAAAAATAATTTAATTGTATTTTTATGGAACCCTGTTGGAACATTTTGAGAAAATTAAGCAGGTGAATAGTTTTTTGTATGTTTTATTATGAAAAATACATCAGGTACAGTATTTTTGTACCATTTCTGGAGAATGTCGTATTGAATGAAGACGAGATTATGTAGTTGAGTTACATGTAGCTTATTTGTTTGCGAGTACTGGAAACTTTAAAAATAATTAAAGATATTGTAGCTCCTAACTTCTTACCTACTGTGCACATTAAATTCATCGAAAATTTCCTGAATAGTTGCTATTTGGTTTGGCGAGGGGAGACGTTTATTATTTGCAGATGCAGATTGAAGCAAAGAGTTCTCTTATAATGTAGTTTTGGTACTGGTTAACATGTTCATGGATAAATTTTAGCAGAGGATTCGAGAGTTGTCTGAATAGGCCGAGATGCTGGTTACGAAATGTGGATGACGTTTTTGCTGTAATTCCTCAGACAGTTGTTAATGTGTTACTAACCGATCTTGATGTGATGCATCCCAGAATAAAGTTTTTTTATTTTATTCGGATATGAAACAAACGGTCATACAAAAAATATTCATACAATTTTTTCACTTAAACTAGACCTATAGTTTCCATTTCGACGCTAAGCGGAACGAGCTGTTATTAGCTACAACTACGTAGGTGGAGTGCTGACTTGCAGCAAATGTAGTCGCACATTTGTTGCAAAAATAGGCTACGTCAGTCACATGAGAGCACACGAGCGACGCTTTCAGTAGTCAGTTCAACCGGTCGCCGTGGCCGAAATCGGTCAGGGAGAGATGACTGACAGTGATAGTTTCCATTATTTTAAAAAAATCTATTTACCCAAAAAGCACAAACGAACACCTACTTCTCGGCATGTGTTAGATTTAGCCTAAAAAGTAATAGCAAAAAATTTACTTTACAAGAAACTCAAAGACCTGTTACAAGGAATATGTCGAATAAATATTGTTAATCACGACAAGTTCACAATTCATAGAGAGGTCGATGAGACACTTCGTTTTCTTGATGGGTTAGTAATGCTAGGTCAGACAGAATGATCGTCTGTCACAAAAAGTCTATAGATAAGCTAACTGCTAACTGCCTTATACCATTATCTCGCAAACCTGTTCTCGCGGAACTCTGTGATTCACAATACATGCGAATATGAAATATGAGTTTATTCACATCACATCATTGGCCTATTTCAGTCCACAGCTGGACACAGGTATCTCCTATTACCTCCTGTTATCAAAATTATTACAAATGTTGCAACATGTCAGACGAGACGAGACGTTGGAGAGCTTGGAGAGGAACAGATATGGTTGGAGACAAAGTCAGCGTACAAGGAGCACAGGGACGTTTCGACATCACCACACAGTAGAGAGGGCACCAGCATTCTTGCCTCATATTAAAGGAGTGACAAACGAAATTGGACGCCTATTACGCCGGAGGTTTATCATTAAGATCATTTTGCGTCCTCACACCAATATCAGTACTTTTTACGCTCTCCAAAGGATGGGAATTCACTTGGCAGCTCGGGTGTTTATGAAATTCCGTACGACTTTGGTAAAAAACGACGTAATGAGTCTACAAGACTCGAAGCACATATGGAGTGTCAAGGACAGGGATATAGACAACTCGGCTGTGGTGGACGCATACGATACAGGCACATTGCATTTCCTAAACGCTTTGATAAAGCGAGGATGCTGGTACGAGGTGCTACCTGCCACGGAAGATAAACAGAGCGATTAAGATTAATTTCAATCGGGATGGGGGCTGGACTGAGCCCACGGCATGGAAGCCGGTAATCTCCGAGCCAATAATGATGGTTTTGTGCACACAGTGACTTTGTGTGCTTATCATCTGTGACTTAGTGTTCGGTGACACAAACCCGCAGTCGAACATGACATAAGTGCCGGCGCAAGACCACCATTTACCGAATATACATGAGTTTAACCGTTTAATTTGTGCATTTAGTTAGTACTAAAAAACAGTCTGTCATTCAGCATTAGGAACGTAATTTTGAAATTATAATTATAGACATGGCAAATTAAATAATTCTCTCACAGTGCAAATACATAAAAAAATCAATTCACAAAAATGCCTTCAGCTTTAACTACATCATATTAGATCAATATTAAGTGTTTTTCAACGTAATTATAAATCTTAAAGAACAGTCATCGCTTTCATAATTAGTTACTGCGGCGGTTTCATTCAGTCAGCAGTCAAATCGACGATCTGCAGACGATGATTTCACTGATGACTGATGACTAAATACTCGACAATGAACCCACCAACTGCTGCAGAATTTAATAATGTAAATGATATGATTGTTTTGTTTTCGTCACCATAACAAAAAATGTCGTTTTATTACAATGACTTCTACATTTCTTTATCGTTTGGTTCAAAAGGAAGCAGCGAACCTATATAATGAGCAGAAATTATTGAAATACGCCAACATTATAATTGTAAATTGTAGTAACTCTGTATTTGATCCGGCGCATACTGTCTTAAATATCACTTACAATAGAAATTTAAAAACAATTTCCGACGAAAAATGTCTCAAGTACACATACAACACAAAAAAATAAATAAAATCCAACGTAAATAGTAGTATGTTAAACTTAAGACAAAACACCGATCTTAAACTCCGAAGTAAATTGTGGTAAGTGATAACATACTACAGTATTCACCGGTATTTTTTTTTTTTTTCAAAATCCATACTAATAAATTCGCACATGATTTCTGAGTACAATCAAACAGATTGCCAGCTATGCTTAGTGGTTTTAAATCATTTTTATTTCTGAAGCGTCTTTTATTTCATCTCGGACCACCTTTTGTTTTAACTCCAACGGCCAATTCGAAAATTAATTTTGGTCTTACAGTTAGTTTGAATTTGTTCCCGATGCAGTGTCTTACTTTTATCGAATAAAATGTATCGTTTATCCATTTTTGTCTCATCTAGTTGTTAGTTTTTGATACAAAATGACCACTCACGAAAAACCTCTGCTCCACCGCGTATAAGATCGTAACTGGCACTTACGCTGCGCGAGCGTGAGTGGCCGCCCCGTGTTAACTGTCGTAAGTACACTTACTACAGTATACGACGGTGCTTTTTTAAGTTACGATAGTTTTCGGGTGTCAAAAACCGATTTGTAATAGGTTTTTTTAAATTTTTTCTTCGTGGAACGGAAACATTGCTAAAAGATATGATGTTTTATGAAATAAAAAAAAAATCCCAAATTTGAAGTTACGACAACTTACGTAGGGGCCGTCGATTTGTTTTCAAGCTTGAGTATGATGTAGGATAAGTTTAGCTACCTGCCTTCTGAATACTGCCAGTCGTGAGTCGAAAATATCAATTTCCCTATGTTTTAATACAAACTCATTATATTGACAACACATTCTAAAAATTGGGTTATAAAAAAAGTGTTATTCTTAATTATAATTATAAGTAGGTACACTAAAAAAAAAAGATCTGTAAAATGCTATCGGAATATAATTAGTAGTTAGTATGTCTAGACATAACAGTTTCTCATAAATAATAATGTGCCAAAACGTAATTATTTTTTCTCAAATATTAGTGTGGATAATAGTTAATATTATTTTCTGTTTATGTATGTAATAATAATTTTGTAAACAATGTGACATGTAAAATTATTGTATTTTATCAATAAAAATTTGATTGATTGAAGGGCAAAAGTTCTAGCAGCGCGGGATCTAAATCGAGCTATAGCTTATACAATATACATAAGTAATAATATAAACGATTGTGTCTCAAAAAAATTGGTTAGCTGATCGAGTTATGATGCTGAGCAAGATCCACCACCTTTCCCAAAATGTTTGTATGAAACATTCCTTTTATTTTACAAACTAAGGCCCTATCGCGAACCAAAAACGAAGTGTTGCCTCCCTGTCACACTTACGTACGAATTCACAAGTGCGAGAGAGAGGCAACACTTCGTTCGCGGTTCGGTCGCTGGAAAATGCCACTGGTATAGGTGCATTCAGACCAAACGAGCATTCGCTATTCTATCCCCCACTCTACGAAATCAACGAATCACGTTTTGCGTTACGATCAAATTTCGTAGAGAAGCGAATGCTCGTTTGGTCTGAATGCACCTTAACAAAAAGGAAACTTCCACACAAACTTTCTGGGAAATGAGCAGTTAATTCTACAATTTAGGTATATTGGTTACAAAACCAAAAAAATAGTCAGTCTTCGTCTAAAGGTGCGTTCAAACCGAAAGAGCATTCGCTGTTCTATCCCCCGTTCTACGAAATCAACCAATGACGTTTTGTGTAACGATCGAATTTCGTAGAGTGGGGGGTTAGAATAGCGAATGCTCTTTTGGTTTGAACGCACCTTAAGACAACCGTGGTTTAAATGGTTCTAAATGGTCTATACCACAGATATCATATATACCATAGATCAAGCAAACGTATCTACTTAGCGTGTCAAATTAACTCGGTAAAATCTACTGAGTTGTCCGTCTTTAATCGCAGCTTGCAGCTTTCGGGCGTCAAATTTTGTAAGTTGAAGTGAACAAAAGCATTAAAAATGCCTCCTTAAGTAATATTAATTGCAACAATACAAAAAAATATGAATACTCAAGGGCCTGAGACATATTTTTTATAATCATAGGCAAGTAACAACTTCAGTACAAAATCTGACACGCTCGGCCGCCATACAAATGAATGAACTTGTTTCTTCTATCCAAATCTAATTCTGTGGTCTATCTATACTTACTTTATCTTAAAGCTTTGTATCGATCTCCCAATCACCCCGTATATAAAAACTTTAAAAACGAGCAACGCCACTCGAATATTTATTACACAAAGCAGAAACAACATTATCTACTTAAACTTTTTTCATTGAAGTATTTGTAATGAAGAGTTTTTCTATAGGTATTGTTGTTTTAATATTCATCTTACAGTAAGATAGCTTATATAAACTTAAATCACGATATTGAAGCAAACGTACTGAACTACAAAACTTCAGATCATTGCTATCTAGTATCTACCTATACAATTTTATGACCATAATACAAAGCCGAGATTTTTGTAACAATGGAACATTTGTATCATTGTTTTACTCCAGAAATAGTAGTGTATTGTATAAAAAAATGTATAATAAATAACATTAAATTTAATATCAAATTCTTAAATAGTCCCTTCTTCGTAGCATACCTACGTATCGCGACGTACCATCAGCGGCAAATAAAATATACGTAATACTAATATTTTGTGTGCCAAATGTTTATAAATAGAACTTTCCCCTCACTAGCTCGTAAAGCGCTCGTTTATCCTTCAATACGAGCGGGTAAAAACGCTTTTTATCAACTTGTGGGTAAAGTAATTTGACTTTCCTCTAATTCCTATGGCCGACTACTGCCTAGTAATTATAAGTGGATCCGTATGACCGTAGTAAACATGCGCAATCGGAGCTCACATGTTAAATTGGTCAATTTTTAAACGGTTTTTATTAACTTCACCGCGTATCAACTGTCGTCGATGCTTCAAATCTTGTGATCGATTTTTCGACCACTTCTACTGCACCAAAATCAATGAAATTTGGAACTCTTACCAGGTTCCCATGACAATGCAATATTATAATATTTGAGTCCTTGTATCCTCAAAGCCTGATGCTGCAGACGTACTGCTTGCCTTAACCGAGTGTGTTAGACACGTGAAAATGAATGTATAGCATGTTTGGCATAATCAAATACTAACAGCCTGATCTTGACTTCCAACTCCTCATCCTGATGCTGCAATACTGCCTACAATAACCGCAAGGTTTATCTTTTATCCATATCTTGATTTTGAAGAAGTTCTTTAGATATTAGTTAAGTAGAAACATGCGAATTTAATACTAACGTCCAACTCCTCAAATCTGATACTCCAGTGTTACTGCCTGCCACAACCGCTAGGTTTAGCGTTATGCAGATTTTGAAGTACTGCTTTAGATATTTGGTAGAAACATACGGATTTCATTATCATCATCAGCCGAAAGACGTTCACTGGTGAAAATAGGCCTCCCCAAAAGATTGCCACAAGGACCGGCCCTGCGCCACCTGCATCCAGCGACCTTCACCAGGTCATGAGTCCACCTTGTGGGGGGCCTACCCACGCTGCGCCTTCCGGTACGTGACCGCCACTCGAGAACCTTACCGCCCCATCGGCCATCGGTTCCTCGCGCAACGAGCCCCGCCCACTGCCACTTCAGTTTAGCGATTCGAAGAGCTATATCGTCTACTTTAATTCTGCTGCGGATGGTATCATTTCTAATCCGCTATCGCAGAGAGAATCCTATCATAGCCCTCTCCATTGCCCTTTGGGTGACATTGAGCCTTCTTATGAGGGCTGCAGCTCTCCAGCTGATATAGTGACAGCGTGAGTGGATCGCGTAGGGTGAGCCGTCGGGCCTGCGGCCCTCCAGCTGATATAGTGACAGCGTGAGTGAATCGCGTAGGGCGACCTAGACTGCTAGACTGACAGCGTGAGTGGATTGCGTAGGGCGAGCCGTCGGACCTGCGGCCCTCCAGCTGATAAAGTGACAGCGTGAGTGGATCGCGTAGGGCGAGCCGTCGGGCCTGCGGCCCTCCAGCTGATAGAGTGACAGCGTGAGTGGATCGCGTAGGGCGGGCTGTCGGGCCTGCGGCCCTCCAGCTGATAGAGTGACAGCATGAGTGGTTCGCGTAGCGCGAGCCGTCGGGCCTGCGGCCCTCCAGCTGATAGAGTGACAGCGTGAGTGGATCGCGCAGGGCGAGCCGTCGGGCCTGCGGCCCTCCAGCCGGTAGACTCACAGCGTGAATGACTCGCGTAGGACGTGCCGTTGGACCTGCAGTCATCAGGTTTATAAGACTGATCAGTCTAACTCAAGTCAACTAGCAAAGAAGTCATATAAATCAAGAGTTATACGACCTTTAGCCATATAAGAGTTTTATTGTCGTTTCTGGTTAACCTGTTAGTCAAATAAACGTTATAAATCTGATAGTTTAGTCGTCCTACCAAATAGTCTAATTACTCCATAGTAAATAAACGTTTTTGCGACTAATTTATACAACAATCATGTAAAGGTTTTAAAGAAAACGTTTACTTCATGATGCTCAAAGTTGTATAAACGTTTTCGTCTTATAAAGGGTTTAGAAAAAAGAGAACCGTCGTAATAAGGTCATTTTTACAACGTCTACATAATTTTATTGTTGTATAAGTGATATCATAAAACCTTATCTCGACAGTTATATAGCGGTATTGAAGGTAACTTCAATATGACAAAAAGATATCAGCGGGACTGTTATATACCTTTTATTCAACAGTTAGTCATATTAACGTCAAACAAAAACTTTGAAAAACCTTTAGTTGTTGCCGAACTCGTTATATTCCTTTTATTGGACTATATATTTTTAAATTGATTTTAAGTTACGGTTATAAAACATCATGCAATTTATAGTCGATTTGAAATTAATATTATAAAACATCAGTCGCCATTTAATGAGCATCACAGTGCGATTTAAAAGAAAAAAACCATGGACGTTACATCGTGGAAACGGTACAAACGAAGTGGCGGACTAGTAATGGCGGACAATTTGTAGTCGTTATAAAAACCTTTACTTAAGATAAAGTTATATTGTAGTCGTATAAGTATAAATCCATGACTTGTTCCAAAATGGCTAACCTTAACTATAATAAAATATGAAGAAATATTGTTATAAATTATAATTATTTTGAATATATTAAGAGCGCGACAGCAAAAAACTGTAATCATCATAAACTTTAACGGTAAAGTGACCTTCCCATACGAATTCAGCTCACGCCAAATGTGCAAACGCTCAATATATAGAACAATAATTTCTATTACAAATCTTATAAAATTACCTTGTATTATTTTTCCGTACACTTTTTTGTCATACACACCAAGTTTTGCGCGTATCTAAAATAAATGTCAGAAGCAGTTTTATAAATAAAACTTAAAAATGTTTATGTAACTTAAAAGTCCGATAAGCAATGAGTAAGGGTTATACTAAACCTTCTATAAAACAAAATGGTCAGCAATAAAACAGTCAGCCTCTGTAGCCTAGTTGGCAGTGACCATGCCTACGAAGCTGGAGGTTCCGGGTTCGAATCCCGGCGAGGGCATTCTTTGTGTATTTATTTATCACACATGTTTGTTTCTTGGTCATGGCTGTTTATGTATCTAAGTATCTATACGTATCTATCTATTATATATATCGTCGCCTGGTACCCACAACACAAGCCTTAATTGAGCTTACCGTGGGACTAGGTTGATTTGTGTAAGATGTCCCAAGATATTTATTTATTTATTTATTATTTATTTATTTATTTGATATTTAGGTCGCGTAAAGGTTTTTGTTGTACTCTTTATACAACGTTTTGGTCATTCCTTAATCGTTACAATACCTTTAATAAACGATTTAAGTCGCCATGCAAACCTTTATTAAACCTTTATCTCATCAATAAGTCTTATAATTTGCGCCACTTTCGCCTTTTATAACCGTTTACCTTACGTTTATATGACCAACCAAATTAGACTAGAAGTAATATGCAAAACGTTGTCTCAACTTCTATATGACTATGTTTTGCTAGTTGGGGAGAGTATGAGTATATCCCTCGGTTTCGCGTAGGGCGTGCCCTCGGGCTTGCGGCCGTCCGGTTGATAGACAGAGGGTGTGAGTCCCTCCGGTTCACGTAGTGCGTGCCATAGTGTCGTCGAGCCTATGGCTCTCCGGTTGATAGACTGCATGGATTAACCCTTTGGGCCCTCGGTACGCGTCGGACTTTCCGTCAGACCTGCGGTCCTCCACCGGTCGACTGACAGTATAAGTTTATATTTTATAGTCTCGAAATTCGACTTGTATAATGTGTTTAATATAAAAATTTAACCTTGATTTTCTCAATAAACCAAATTGATTGATATATTCCTTATTGTCAGATCTCTGCTATCTAAGGTATTTGTTATAGCATGATTATTTAATAAAATAGAATAAATTTCCAACAGTTTATATTATAATTTTCTAATGAAAAAATTAGACACATAAATAAGTCAATCAAATATCGGAAAACAAATTCAATTGTCAAGTTTAAAACTAGATATATTATTTCAAACACATCTTCGACAACGCAGAGGTTGCGCCCAAGGAGGCGCTAACATACTCCCCCTCCTCGAGGAGGTGAATCCTCGAGCGTAACAAACACTCCTTGAGGCTTTGGCAAGGCACACACTCGATGAACTGCTCTTCGTATGGTGCCACGTGCTGTATTTATATCCACTACTCTGGGTATATCATCTTGCCCAGGGTACAGCTTGATAACGCGTCCCAATCGCCATTTCATTGGAGGAATGTTTGGTTCCTTAACAACTACAACATCGTTAATCTGCAGTCGTTGTGTATCGACCTTCCACTTGTTTCGTTCTTGTAATTCGGCAAGAAATTCTTTGTGCCATCGTTCCCAAAATTGCTGTCGCATTTGTTCAATGTGTTCGTATCTGCATAAGCGATTTGGATTCACATTTAGAAGGTTCGGAGACGGTAAAGACATCAATGATTGACCAATCAAAAAGTGTCCTGGTGTCAGTGCTTCCAGGTCGTTGGGATCGGTAGATAGATAAGTCAGTGGTCTGGAGTTTAATATTGCTTCGATTTGCGTGAATAAAGTCGCCAACTCTTCGAAGGTCATGTGGGTGTTTCCTAGCACCCTTGTAAGGTGAAACTTGGCTGACTTCACTCCAAATTCCCATATCCCTCCGAAATGTGGAGAATAAGCCGGCGAGAACACGAACTTTATACCCTCATTAGCCGACCAAGAACCTACAGGACTATTACTGGCTTTTAAAAAGGAAGCAAGCTCATTGTTTGCTCCTACAAAATTCGTACCATTATCGCAGTGAATCTCGCATGGATAACCACGACGAGAAATAAACCGACGAAGGCATTGAATGAAAGCGTCGGAAGAGAGGCTACTGACAAGTTCCAAGTGCAAAGCCCTTGTCGAGAAACAAACGAAAAGAGCTAAGTAAGCCTTGGTTATTTTACAGCCCCTTCCTTTACGATCTGTAATTAAAAATGGCCCTGCAAAGTCAACCCCACACACCTTAAAAGGCAAACTTGGAGTGACTCTAGTTTCAGGCAAGTTTCCCATTATAGGGTTTGTGCCTTTTGCCTTCATGATCCAGCATGTTTTACATTTATTGACCGTACTCCTAGCTAAATTCCTACCACTTATTGGCCAGAATTCATTTCGTAGATTATTTAATATCAACTGAGAAGGTCCGTGCAAAGTTTTAAAATGCTCACGAAGAAAGAGCATTTTAGTAAATGTATGTTTAGCATCTATTAATGCTGGATGCTTTTGTGTATAATTAACTGAGGAATTCTGAATACGGCCACCGACACGCAGTAGTCCGTCCTCATCTATAAATGGTGTAAGCTTAAGTATGCGCGATTTAAGAGGCAAAGGTTTGCCCATTTTCAATGTACTTATCTCCTGGCTGAATGACTGTTGTTGAGATTGTTTAGTCAAATATATTAAAGACGATTTCAATTCGTCTGTAGTCAAATAACCGCAATGTTTAGAAGCAGGATTTCTTAGATTAAATACGAATCTTTGCACATAAGCAACGACTCTTTGTGAAGTAGTCAACTTTGAATATTTTTCAAAATCTATGACGCTGCAGTTTTGATCTACTGTATTACTGATTTGAATAAACGTTTTCATTTCAGGTAGACAACTTGTATCGCTTATAGACTGATTCAGTTGTGGCCAGTTTGACATATGCTCATTCAAGAACGAAGGACCCTGCCACCAAATTTCAGCTGAACTTAAATATTCAGGGTCAACTCCCCTAGACGCTAAGTCGGCAGGATTCATCTCTCCTGGCACATGTCTCCATGAACTACCGGAAGACAACTCTTGGATTTCGCCTACACGATTCGCCACGAACGTTTTCAAAGTTCGAGGTTCCGCTTGAAGCCAACTTAAAACGACAGCTGAATCACTCCAGTGAAACACATGATCAATATTAATAGCTGGAGAGCCAGTGAACCCTGAGAGTAACGGTCTTCCTGTAAGGTTAGAAATTTGTATACTAACGGTTTATGGAATTCTAAGAGCAATAGCCATGACCTGGCAGGCGTCAGCCCTGCACGTCATCAGGCCCTTTATTTTTTGAACTGTTAAGTAAATTGGATTTCAAAACTTGTTTCTGTAAGTTTGAAAAATTTATAGGATAAAGTTAATTTAATGTACATCTTAAAAAAAAATTGACAGGCGATTACAATAAGCAGAAGTATATGACAGGTCAATTAGAAAATGCACAGTTGATGAGGTAAAATAAACTTCATCCTGTATACTCGAAATTTTTAAATGTCTTCAAATAAACGTCTCGGAGTAAGTATGTGCAATGCCAGGCGGTTTAGAAAAGCATAAGACCTTGCCAGGCGAGGAGACAGTTAAGTAAATTGGGTTTCAAAACTTGTTTCTGTAAGTTTGAAAATTTAATAGGATAAAGTTTATTTATTGTACATCTTAAAAATAAATTGACAGGCGATTACAATAAGCAGAAGTATATGACAGATCGAATAGAAAACGCACAGTTGATGAGGTAAAATAAACTTCATCCTGTATACTCGAAATTTTTATACATCTTCAAATAAACGTCTCAGAGTAAGTATGTACAATGCCAGGCGGTTTTGAACAGCATAAGACCTTGCCAGGCGAGGGGACAGTTAGGTAAATTGGGTTTCTTAACTTGTTTCTGTAAGTTTGAAAATTTAATAGGATAAAGTTTATTTATTGTACATCTTAAGAATAAATTGACAGGCGATTACAATAAGCAGAAGTATATGACAGATCGAATAGAAAACGCACAGTTGATGAGGTAAAATAAACTTCATCCTGTATACTCGAAATTTTTATATGTCTTCAAATAAACGTCTCAGAGTAAGTATGTACAATGCCAGGCGGTTTTGAACAGCATAAGACTTTGCCAGGCGAGGGGACAGGTGCACCTCTCAATCGCACGCCCTTAGCAACTACTCTACTACTACTAGCGATTAAGTAGCGATTACTCGCCTGTATTTTTTTTAAGGATGTAAGTACAATAAATAAACTTTATCTATTAAATTTTCAAACTTACAGAAACAAGTTAAGAAACCCAATTTACTTAACTGTCCCCTCGCCTGGCAAGGTCTTATGCTGTTCAAAACCGCCTGGCATTGTACATACTTACTCTGAGACGTTTATTTGAAGACATATAAAAATTTCGAGTATACAGGATGAAGTTTATTTTACCTCATCAACTGTGCGTTTTCTATTCGATTTGTCATATACTTCTGCTTATTGTAATCGCCTGTCAATTTATTCTTAAGATGTACAATAAATAAACTTTATCCTATTAAATTTTCAAACTTACAGAAACAAGTTAAGAAACCCAATTTACCTAACTGTCCCCTCGCCTGGCAAGGTCGTATGCTGTTCAAAACCGCCTGGCATTGTACATACTTACTCTGAGACGTTTATTTGAAGATATATAAAAATTTCGAGTATACAGGATGAAGTTTATTTTACCTCATCAACTGTGCGTTTTCTATTCGATCTGTCATATACTTCTGCTTATTGTAATCGCCTGTCAATTTATTCTTAAGATGTACAATAAATAAACTTTATCCTATTAAATTTTCAAACTTACAGAAACAAGTTAAGAAACCCAATTTACCTAACTGTCCCCTCGCCTGGCAAGGTCTTATGCTGTTCAAAACCGCCTGGCATTGTACATACTTACTCTGAGACGTTTATTTGAAGATATATAAAAATTTCGAGTATACAGGATGAAGTTTATTTTACCTCATCAACTGTGCATTTTCTAATTGACCTGTCATATACTTCCGCTTATTGTAATCGCCTGTCAATTTATTCTTAAGATGTACAATAAATAAACTTTATCCTATTAAATTTTCAAACTTACAGAAACAAGTTAAGAAACCCAATTTACTTAACTGTCCCCTCGCCTGGCAAGGTCTTATGCTGTTCAAAACCGTCTGGCATTGTACATACTTACTCTGAGACGTTTATTTGAAGATATATAAAAATTTCGAGTATACAAGATGAAGTTTATTTTACCTCATCAACTGTGCGTTTTCTATTCGATCTGTCATATACTTCTGCTTATTGTAATCGCCTGTCAATTTATTCTTAAGATGTACAATAAATAAACTTTATCCTATTAAATTTTCAAACTTACAGAAACAAGTTAAGAAACCCAATTTACTTAACTGTCCCCTCGCCTGGCAAGGTCTTATGCTGTTCAAAACCGCCTGGCATTGCACATACTTACTCCGAGACGTTTATTTGAAGACATACAAAAATTTCGAGTATACAGGATGAAGTTTATTTTACCTCATCAACTGTGCATTTTCTAATTGACCTGTCATATACTTCTGCTTATTGTAATCGCCTGTCAATTTTTTTTTAAGATGTACATTAAATTAACTTTATCCTATAAATTTTTCAAACTTACAGAAACAAGTTTTGAAATCCAATTTACTTAACAGTTCAAAAAATAAAGGGCCTGATGACGTGCAGGGCTGACGCCTGCCAGGTCATGGCTATTGCTCTTAGAATTCCATAAACCGTTAGTATACAAATTTCTAACCTTACAGGAAGACCGTTACTTTCAGGGTTCACTGGCTCTTGGACTATAAGGCGAAGTGATTTCTGAACCTTCGCGGTCAGCCGGACAGATAGTAACGCGCCTAACAGTTCCAAGCGTGGGATAGTAGTCGGCTTCAAAGGCGCAACCTTAGATTTTGCACAAAGTAAACGCGTAATAGTGTTTCTTTCATTGTCCGTGGACGTTAAGTAGATGCATGCAGCATAAGCATTCTGCGATGCATCTGAAAACGAGTGTAGAGTAATGCTTACCGAGTTACTACACAAAACATATCTTGGCACATCGATTTTCGTCAGATATTTGAGCTTGTCAACAAAATCGGTCCATTTTTTACACAACTCTGGTGAGATGGAGTCATCCCAATCTAATTTTGACAACCACAGTCTTTGCAAGATTATTTTAGGTGTAATTGTCACCGCGCTTAGTAATCCTAAGGGGTCAAATATTTTTGCCGAGTTAGATAAAATCGAACGCTTTGTTTGAGGTGGTTTACATTCAATGTCGACCGAAAATCGTAAGCAATCCGGTCCTGGTTCCCATTTTAGGCCTAAGACACTCGATTGACCAGTCACATCTAAATCTTTTGGTATCATAGCGCTAAGACTGTTTTTCACCACCGTAGGAGCATTCGTATGAAACTTGCGAAGAGGTAAACAAGCTCCATTTAATATATTGGTAACCGATTCACATATATCGCCTAGCTCTTCTTTAGTCTGTGCACCAGTCAAAAGATCGTCCATATAGAAATCATGTTCTATTATTTGAGCGATGTTTTGTCTGTCACATTCCTTTGCTAATTGCAGCAAACATCGAGTACTTAAATAAGGGGCCGAAGCCGTTCCATATGTAATTGTATTAAGTTGTAAGATACGAATATTTTTAGTTTCGGGGTCCTTCCAAAGAATTTGCTGATATTTACGTTGGCTGGGCGCTACTAGAATCTGCCTATACATTTTCTCTATATCCGCTGTAACTATATATTTATGCTGCCGAAATCTTAACAGAATAGACAGCAAGTCATCTTGTACTACAGGCCCGACGTACTGTATGTCATTTAACGACTTTCCTGACGTAGTTTTGGCAGAAGCGTCAAAAACTACACGCAGTTTTGTAGTTTCGCTCTGTTCCCTAAGTACAGCATGATGTGGTAACACTTGGCTACCTACTTCAGCTTCAGAGACTTCAGTCAGATGTCCAAGATCCTCGTATTCCTTAATAAAATCACAGTAACTTTTTTTTAGTTTAGGATTCTGCGACATTTTTCTTTCAATACCATTAAGTCTCCTTTCTGCCATTTTATACGAATCACCTAGAGAATCCGGCGATTCGCGAAAGGGAATAGTTACGACATATCTACCATCATTGTTACGGGATGTAGTATCATTAAAGAGCATCTCACAATGAGCATCATCTGATGACATAACCATCTTCGGGCTAGGTAACTCTTCGAGCTCCCAGAATTTTGACAGTTGCTCTTTAATGTCCTTCGAAAAGTTACAGTGGATATTTTGAGAATTCGAAGAGACGCTGGGTCTCCCCCCCGTAGGGCCAGCTACTATCCATCCTAGCTCAGTCTCTGCTAAGACTGGTAAACCCTTGCCTAATTTAATTTTATTGGACCTAATTAAGTCCCAGAATATATCAGCACCTAACAACAGGTCGATGTCTGCCGAAGAATAAAATTTAGGATCGGCTAAGACTATATTCTTTGGAATGTTAAAGTGTGTATTAAGCTTAACTGCGGGAAGCTTGTCCGTTATATTAGCTACAATGTAGCACCGCGCTGAACCTATAAATGAGGTATGAAGTGAGTGGAAGTCAAGATCACAGTATGCGTTTATTTTCAAAGGTTCGTTATTAATGCCAGTAACTGTGCGATTTACCCTAACCATATCGCAACCTATCATCTCTTTGGCCTTTTCTGTTACAAATGAGGACTGACTACCGTTGTCAAGCAGAGCGCGCAGAATAACTTTTTTATCATTACTTGTCACTTCAATGAGCGCTGTTGACAGCAAGACTTCATGACGGTCTGCCGCTGTCATCGTGACAGTAGTGTTAGATACAATAGCTGAATCAGGCTCACAAACTACGTTGGAAGGCGAAGGAGCTGCCGTGTGAGGCCGGGATAGTTGACTCCCAGGTCCAGCAGCTGCTTCCTCTTCACCCTGTTGCTGATTAGTTAAATCCTTATGTAATAGTGTACTGTGTTTTTTCTTGCAAATCTTACATCCATTGTTGGCGCGGCACTGGTACGCTGTATGACCAGGGCGTAAACAATTTTTACATAATCGCCACTGGCATACCTGTAGATAGCGCTCATCTACAGATAACGAATTAAATTTGGGACAATCAATTAGCCTATGCTCCTGTTTACAAAAAACACATTGACATGACAGTGACATTACACTTGGGGAGGGTTTCGATGGCAGGTCTGACGCAACAAAGGATCTAGTTCGAGTGGGGGTCTGACGTTTGTCAGTCTTGCTCGAAATATTCGACTCTACCTGAATTTGACGTTTATCGTTCCTCGAACTAGATACAGTTTCTAAAACGTCAGCCCTGTTTCGAAGAAATTTATAAAATTCATGCAATGACGGCGAAGTCAAATCGCTCCGAAACTCTTCCCATTTCTTCGCTGTAGTACTGTCAAGCTTAGAGGAAGCCATATAAATAACCAAGGTATCCCACTTATCAGTCTCTTCTCCAAGAGACTTTAGCGACTGTAAATGTTTTGACAAATTGTCAATCAATTGACGTAACCCTTTGTCGCTCTCTCTCAACAAGGGCTCTATGTTAAACAAACCCTTTAAATGCTGATTTATTAACAAACGTTTATTATCATATCGCTCACGCAGGAGCGACCAAGCAATTGAATAATTTTCGGCTGAGACTGAAACAGAATTAATCACAATACTAGCATCGCCTTCAAGAGAAGCCTTGAGATAATGAAACTTGCATATATCCTCAATGCTTTCATTATTATGGATTAAAGACAAGTATAGATCCCGAAATTCTAACCATTTATCTGTCTTACCATCAAAGGGAGGAAGTCTCAACTGCGGGAGCTTAACATTCTTCACCCCTACGCGCTGGCGACTGCTTTGGCTAAAGAATTCGTCCCCTTGATGACATTTATCTTTAAAGGCGGCTATGAATTCCTGGGCTTGAGCAATTGCACTATAGAACTCGTTTTCAGTAGTCTCTCTTGCGTCTAATTCACATTGAGAATCATCTTGCAATTCAATCTTAGTTTGAATCTCATCGAAAACATTGAATGCCTCTTGAATTTTAGAAAGCCTAAGAGAACATTCACTAATTAAAACTTGAGTTGGATTCTTTTCCTCCAACAGAGACGTGAGGAATTTTTTGAACAGAGTTAAACATCTCCGAACTGTTCCTCGCTGACGTTTCAGTTCTTCCATAATGAAGATGCGAGATAGTAAATTATACTTGCCTAAGCATTAAAGCAAATTTACTTACTTCAGTAATAATCCCGCAGATCCCGATAGATAGGTACTTACGTTAAATTGTTAGTGGGTATCAGCAATCACTAAATTCTAGCTCTCACCGACTTAAACTCACAACATTTGTAGGTTTTCTCCATGGGATATTTTTTCTATGGGAACCGTACTTTTATGCGAACTCTTCACAATGTGTGCGAATTCAATGACTAGGGGTCACCATCTTGTTATAGCATGATTATTTAATAAAATAGAATAAATTTCCAACAGTTTATATTATAATTTTCTAATGAAAAAATTAGACACATAAATAAGTCAATCAAATATCGGAAAACAAATTCAATTGTCAAATTTAAAACTAGATATATTATTTCAAACACATCTTCGACAACGCAGAGGTTGCGCCCAAGGAGGCGCTAACAGTATTGTATGAATAACACGTCCATATGAGACACTTCGGGCATTCAAGCTGACAGTTTTTAGTGTCGGGTTTCTAAAAATATCTGTTCAGCAGGAATTCCCCTCTCGTTACACATAAAATAATGTCCATTACGTTTACGAGTACATAGGTATGTGTCGTGATTCAAGCGCGAGAGTTAAACGCTAGTATGCATAATTGTATTGCATATTACAAACAACATCTTTGATCTAGAATAAGTAGATATAATATCGGAAATTAACTTTACAATTGCACTAAAAACTTGAAAATAAAATAAGTAAAAAAGTTTTAACTTAAACGGTTTTTTATTGCACCAAAAACTAGAAAATAAAAATTAATTGTAACTAACCGTAGTATGCTACTTTCTGTAGATTAGTCACGTGAAACTATTATCACTGTAGTCTTCCCAAGTTGGATGCTGAAAGCCACGTTTAGCCTCTATGTCAGTGGATTAAGCGTTACTTAATCGGAAACTTTTACCAAACTAAAATAAAAACGTGGGGCGTTATTATAAAGAAACATACAAGTTCAAAATATGAAATTTTAGCTTTAATTTTGCAATTAATCATCCTTCTGTTCCAACACTACTACAGAGGTAAATAACTTTTATCAAAGCCAGAACAAAACTTATTACACTATTGTTGTCTTGATTTCTATGTTTGTTCTTAAATAACTATAGTAACTTAATCACAATTGCGTACGCCCCACGTTTTTATTTCAGTTTGGTAAAAGTTTCCGATTAAGTAACGCTTAATCCACTGACATAGAGGCTAAACGTGGCTTTCAGCATGCAACTTGGGAAGACTACAGTGATAATAGTTTCACGTGACTAATCTACAGAAAGTAGCATACTACGGTTAGTTACAATTAATTTTTATTTTCTAGTTTTTGGTGCAATAAAAACCGTTTAAGTTAAAACTTTTTTACTTATTTTATCATTGGGCAAAAAAGTTGTATTACACTTGGCGGCGAAGACGTTTATGAACAACGGGGTAATCAAATCAAATCAAATCAAATCAAAAATTATTTATTGTTGTAATTCTTCTAGTTGGTATTAAATTAACCAGCCATCTCTAGTCTTGAAGATGGCCTACTCTCATGCTTTACACACGGGTCTTTCCAGCAACGACCTTATGACACGACCTTTGGCCGGCATTTTAAAACAGCGCTAATTATAAAGGCTAAAGATCAAAGGGTAACAAAGTTATAAATTCCATTATAGAATAATCGTTTATGTCATTTGCAGAAAATACTTACCTTAAGTTTCTTGCAAATTTCCTCAGTTTCGTCACAATTTTCTGATACATTTACTAACAGCGTAATAAAACCAAGATTCATGTGTTACTCGTTCTTTACGCCCCAACCATAAGAACTATCTAACGAATCACACAATTTTTTTGAGACACTAGCCTGTAAAATGCTAAATAATCCCTATGACAGTCCATAGTCACACAAAAAAGTAAAAATAAAAGTATATTTTTCGGCAACAAGCCATACAGAAACCTGAAAGAATTATACATTAAAGAGGACTTAATCGCGTTAACTTAAGTTTAATATCATCCTGACGTTCGGACATGACGTTACACCTGTGGACCGATTACTTTCAGCTTCGTAGACAGGGATATGTTACTTATTTATTTATTTTTAAGAAACAAACAGTCGTTTACAAATATTGTTTATAAACAAAATTGCCTTAAATCTAGACCTTGAGTTTCATTAATTAATATAATAGGTACAAAGCAGGGATTTACCGATTGTAATTAACTAGGAAACAAATAGGTTCAGTGTTTGTTTAGTTATAATACTTCATTTAAATGTAGTTACAAAAACCACTTCTTTAGGGTGCTAATACTACAATTAAACAAATCTACGTCCTTAAGATTATTACTTTCATTAAACAACTTGCATGCACGCCTTATAAATGCATTTTTTTGCGTAAGATGTTCCTATTCTTGTTACGGAGGCTGTCAAAAGAAAAGGCTGCGAAAAGATATCTTACCCTTAAATAAAACATAATGTAGAGATAATTTCGAATCCGCGAAAATTATATTTAGATTTGTATTACATTTAACTAATTGCCTATCAACATAGCTCAATTTTAGAAACAAGGTCTCCCAGTTAACATCCCACGTGACACCTCACAACACTAATACAAGTATACTCATGCCGGTCCACGAACTCGAAGGATAACATTCGGATCTTATTCTTGCTCTGCCGCGAACTTCGAAATCCGCAAATTTCGAGGATTTGTCTCTGCCACTCTAACGACGTCTTCGTTGAAGTGACAGGGACATTTGCAATTTCGAAGTTGGCGCTAGTAGTCCAGTAGGCTTTAGCACATGATTGGATATACGACGCGCGACGTCACGAGAAGTTTATCTCGAGTCGACATACTGCCCGATTCGATTATACGTACTGTCACTCCAATCATGCGCGCGCTTATTTTGTGCGTTAATCGCAGCGTTAGTCGCATGCGTTTGATTTTTTTATGGGATTTTTTAGTAACACAAACATGGCAAACCCATTAATCAAATGCGTCTAACGCGGCGTACATACGTCTTATGCCGCAGCGACGACATTGCTCTAAAGGCCCGGCCACGACATTGGTCTAAAAGCGACCAGCGGCAAGCGAATCCATGAGTTGGAGCGGGATGCCGATATGGGTACTCCCTCTCGCACGTATGGTTTTCCGCTAAGCCGGTCGCGTTAGACCAATGTCGTGGCCGGGTCCGGATAAGTCGCATCCCGTCCAACTTATGGATTCCCTCGCCACTGGACGCCTTAGACCAATTTTGTGGCCGGGCCTTTACTGCGATCGCACAAATCAACTTAGCTTACTAGGAGGCTACCATGTCGTATTAAATGCGATTCCGTTTAGGCTTCGGCTTGTCAATTTTTGTCAGTTATTCTACGGAACTGACATATCGCGATTAGGTCCTAAACTGCATCGCATTAGTAGATCGTGATAGCCCCCCAGCTCACTCTAAATGCCTGGCCACGATATTGGTCTAAGGCGACCAGCGGCGAGCGAATACATGAGTTGGAGCGGTATGCCGATATGGGTACTCCCTTTCGCACGTATGGTTTTCCGCTAAGCCGGTCGCCTTGGACCAATGTCGTGGCCGCGGCACTACGCAACAGATACAACAGCGCAGCATTAGATACAACAGTACGAGCGGAACAGCAATAATATTTTAAATATTATTTTTAGTACAGATGGTGTATTTTTTAGGCTCTAGTGCGAGAAGTGTGTCATTTTACGTCAGGTTTGAAACTTCGGAGGGCCATGTACTAAAAAACGTCGTACGAGACACGTGCAAAAACGAAACTCGTAACTCGTGTCGATTTAAAACATCGCCGGTCGTTTCGAATTTCATGTTTTTCGCACTTGTGTCGTAATGTACTATTTCAAGGCTCTCGAACTGTGCTTAATATAAACTCTTGCTTTACATAATTTCTTAGAATCTAGTACGCAATTCCTATATGAATACATATGTTAGTAGTTGAGTGATGATTAAGTTTTGATTAGTTTCGATATGAAATGCTAGGCGAGTGTCAGACGGTGGGTAAGTTATGTAGATGTTGATAGTGCTCCCACATTTATTTGTTCTCTCTTTGACATTCTAATCATCATCATCAGCCTATGATAATCCACTGCTGGACGTAGGCCTCTCCTATTAACTATATGTAGGTATAGACGCATTAGGAGGTAAATGCCCATAATAGCCACACTGGGCAAGCGGATTGACGATCGCAGTAATGTGCCCACTATGATGACCCTGCTGCCCATCATCAATCTTGTAGAATGGTCAGCGACACTTCAATCCCTTAGTCGACTCTTACGACACCCGCAGGAGGAGTTGGGGTGATGACGAAGGTATTCTTACTGCCGTCACCACACGGCACTTTCTAATATTGTATAACATTGTCCTATAAACATACAATGTGGGACATCTTACACAAATCGACCTAGTCCCACGGTAAGCTCAATTAAGGCTTGTGATGTGGATACCAAGCGACGAAATAAGTATATAATAAATAGATTCGTATAGATACTTAAATACATAGACAACCATGACAAAAGAACAAATATTGTTATAAATAAATACACAAATAACGCCCTTTCTGGGATTCGAACCCATAACCTTAAGCTTCCTAGGCAAGGTCACTACCAACTAGGCTACGAAGGCTGACATTTAAGGACAATATAACTGTACGATTATGTCATTATGCAGAAATAATATGACTAATTCTAAGTCGCCGACAAAACGGAGACCATCTCCGTTAAGAGCCACCTGATAGCTTAACCCCTAAATGCATGACTTTTTCTTTTCGTTCCAAAAACAAAATGTGCATACCTAATAGCGTCACAAGCACGAGAAAAATAGAAAAAAAAATATGTGGACATATTATGAGTGGAATTTGTGCTACTAATCAAAATTTCGATACATCATACATTTTTTGCAAACTCGTGCATGATAATGATAAAACATGGAAATATTATTTACTTTTAGATTGAAAAGTATATAAAATTCAGTAATTGTAAAATCGTTATGGTATGAATTACAACATTTCAATAAAAAATAATTTCTTACTTAGTTAAAAACCGCTAAGCGCACGCAACGAAAATAAATTTCCGCCATCTTGCTTATAAACACATGTAAGTTTTTTTTAATACAGTTACGCCCACGAATGAGTAACAAGTTTGAACGTTCATTAAATTTCCTTGCAAAATTAACCTTAAGAACATAATATTATACATATCTAGTTTTCAAACACCAACTACGTTTTGGTTATGTACGATACATCGTACACCATGCATTTTAAGGGTTAAGATGGTACCGTGTTTAATCTTTTGTCGTTGTTGCCGTCAGGATCTAACAACTCTAACAAGTATGTAAGTGCGAAAGGGACGAGTAGCACGATAAACGCTTGACCATGGTAAGCCACCTGTAGCCAGTAGGCTTAGCACATGATTGGTGCGACAGTATGTCGCCGCGAGATAAATCTCCTGTCCTTTACTAGTTATAATAACAAAAGAGGGACGGATAGTCTATCTCGTGGCGAGATACTGTCGCTCCAATCATGTGCTAAGCTTACATATCATGACTTTGCAAATATTGTTACCGATACTTGCAAAGTCATGGTATGGCTACAGGTAACGTTAATATACACCCTTATTTATAAACGTTTGTTAACTTAACAAGCCGCTAATAATTGTTTGTCCCTTTTGCTCTTATGGACACATTGTTAAGTTCGAAGGGGACAAACAATTATTAGCGGCTTGTTAAGTTAACAAACGTTTATGAATAAGGGGAATAGTCTGTATTCCTAAGAATGAACTTTTGACAGTTATATAATCCTTAATAATATAAGCGTTAAACTCCCCATTTTTCGATAGCCTTAAACTCATAGAAATAAGGGTCATTTCTAAACTATCAACAGTAAGTTTATTCTTAGAAACCTCAGAATGTAGGTTTTACTACTTTTACTCAATACGAAAAGCAGGCCATCGCTTTAATTTTCGCACTAGCATACTCGTTAAAGAACGTGAAGACAACGACGACAAAGAATAAACACGGGAACATCATACTTACTTCGAGTACCTAAACCAGGGACCGAAACCCGTATTTTATAAAAACCTCGAAATAGCCCAATATTTTAAAATGATTTATACTCTTTGTGTCCTGCTCAATATTTTATGTTATTTACAATATCATATTTTTAAAATATTAATGCAGTAATTTAAAAATATGATAATTAGAATTTATATACCGAAGAACGAAAAAGAACGAAAAAAAACGTTATTTTTGTATGGAGAAAATAACGGTTCCGGTCCCAGGAATTAACGGTAACGTAAGCGTTACTTGCCAACTCAGGGTACGTATGCTGTCAGACAGCTGCTTTATCGATCAAAATGAGTTATAGCTCACTTCGGTATCTTTCGGTTAAATTGATTCTGATGTGCCTTACTTTATTTATTGCTCTTATTACAACTGTGTCGATGAATGATGATACTGCGAATTATTTTTATCGATGTTTTAATGGAGGAGGATTATACAAACTTTAATGGAAATATTATAAGTAAGGTGGAAGTACCTATACGAAACATGTTAACAGAGAATATTTATTTGAATCACGATATTTTGCTCATTTATAAACCTACATAAAGTATTGTTATGTTTTGGGAGAGGAGTTTGTATTGTATTTATTTTATAGGGTGACGACATCAAAATTTCTCAATATTGCAAATTTTCTTAGTCAACTCCATTGTACAAGTAAGTGTCAGGTGTTTTTGATGGCAGTCCCAATAGATAGCACCTCAGTACAACTTTGAATGGCACATATTGCGACATTGAAAATATTAACAGTCAGTCCTAATAAATGTCAGCCTGTCTTAAAATTATGCAAATAATTTAGATAGCTAATTATTTCAAAGTTGGGATATGAAGTATTAAGGTTTCCGTTGGCTTCAAGTAGGGGTCTGACGATGATAGGATTTGGAATTGGTTGAAGAATATGATGTTTTTTTAATTGGTGAATATAATGAATAATGTCCATAATTGTCAATTTATGACCAGGTGAGTACCATCATGATGTACTAATGCCATTCAGTTTAGGTTCAGGGAAAGGGACAGAGATTTACGACTCGTATAGGCTTGTTCTTGTAAGGAATGAGATAGTGATTCACCTCTCATTCCTTAGTATAGCTCCGTCCCTATAACTTACGTAAGAACTTACAGGTGTAAGAGCGCTCTTACATCAGTTTTTACTCATCGGACTCCATACAAGTACGTACTACGGCTATAAAAATATGTCATCTACAGTGATCGGTTTTTTGCGTTCCCCCTAGCAGGATTTCGCGTATAAAAAAATTACGAGTGTTATTATAAAATTTTATTTAACACTATTGTATTATACACACAAGAGCATACTTTATGAATAGGGGTCGGAACTATGGATGCAAAACTTTAAAATTGACAAATGAGAACACTTTAGCCAAGTAAAATACGAATATAATTGAAAAATCTGTATCCAACTTTATTCCCTATCTCGGAATCTTCAATTTAAAATGTGTGGGTGTGTAGATATGTATATGTGCTATGTCAAGTCCACTTGAGAAGTTTTGTTAAAGTTTTGCACCCATATTTCCGACCCCTATTTATGAAACAGAAATATGGCAATATAATTAAAGTTTATTTTTCAAGTTACTATAGGAGACCCGCCGGGAGAATCCGAACAACCGATCCTGGTCATCTATTTTGATCCTTATGGCTCGGACATACGTCCCAAAATGTACAGATATTTTTAGACATACATCGCATGTGTGTGTCTCGTGAATTTGCCGCGGAGGGTATTTATTGCAAAGTTTATTCATTAACTTTCCCTCGATTACCCGCCGATAACGATATCTGTATAATAACTCTCAACACACATGTAGGTAAATATATAAGCTTTAACAAGAGGGTTAGGGTGTCTTTACATCAGCTCGTAGCTCTCAAGCTATGAATGCTATGATATACAATAAATAAATATCTTGGGACATCTTACACAAATCGACCTAGTCCCACGGTAAGCTTAATTAAGGCTCGTGATGTGGGTACCAAGCGGCGATACATATAATAAATATAGATACTTAAATACATGCCTACAGTGTACGCCAGTGTCGTATGGTGTCGTGTAACAATTGAAGGGTCCACGGAAAGAACATGTCTAGTCAATTCAAATTACAGAAGGAAAAACCACCTTACTTTTTACAGAATAAAGTGTAAATTTGCCCTGATTTTTTTAAGCACTGGATATGTTTTTTCCGTGGACCCTTCAATTGCTGTGTAAAAAATTAAACAAACCTGCAAAGCATTATTCCATAATCAAGCACTTCTAGAACACAATCTTGGTTTTATCGCCAACTTGAAACCTTAAACCTGAAGCATTTTTTGTTAAATTTATTGATACCTATTTATTAGTAAAACATAAATATCTGCGAACGTGTGTCACGATATTTCAAAGACGTCAAAGGCTATGAAAAGTCGGTCATAATTTGTTTAGAGCATTTCTTTGAGCGTTGCAACCGTGATTTCGGTGGCGACATTATTACGTGATTTCCATGGGTCTCTCCATTTTTTTTAGGATATCATGGTAGTTGTCAACTACGTATACCAAGATATCCAAAAATTCATGCACTTCTCAAGGGATTCATGTGATAAGGCTGCCACCGAAGTCACAGCGATTGAAACGCTCGGAGAAATGTCCTTTACCTTTTTTGCTTTAATTTGACGAATGGTATAATGGGTGTAGCTAATAATAATCGTTTGTTCTAGATATTTCCAGTGCGTGTCATACGGCTCGCTACCGACAGAGTCCCACGTGTTCGGGTACTTCCTGCTGAACATGCTACTTATGTACCTGCTGCCACTCGTGTCCACACTCTACTGCTCGCTCGCTGCGCTCCTCGAGATCATACGCCGGGCCAACACAAGCAATGGTAAGCTATCTCTGTAACAACAATTGTTTAGGCTTCTTTTTGTTTCCATATCCACCGGCTCCCGAATCCTCTTTGATAAACGACACCCAACGGCAAGCCATGAAGACGAGCAGGTACGCACAATGCAAGCGCAAACACTGCGACAATGCAACGAGCTGCACTACTGAAGTACTCTAGTTCCGCCGTCCGCCGCTAGATAGCCCCGTGGTCGAGTTAGATCGCGCTATCTTTTGTCTCCCTGAGAATCATGACCTTCGGCATGCGATCGAGGTTTATTTGAGAAGCAGTAGGGACTACGTCCTAGCACATTAGGTGACCCAACCTTGGTTTGAGCACTTAAGTGAGAGCGATCTAGTACTTCCTCACTAAGCTTAGGTACGCCCACCCCATTCGCAAGTTAGGTTGCCTAGACCTAGTGAGTTCGCCTACATTGTAACCAGTGTACAATAAACCGGCTTTACTGTTACTCCGCGCCTCTTCTTCTTCACCCCCTCGCCTCCCAGTGCTTCAATCTTAGATTTTCTGTCATTAATGATGTATAACAGGGTACTCGTACAAAGACAGAAATGCAAGGCTCATAACGTATGCATTGAAAAGTGTTGAATGTGACGAAATCATACGAAAGCTCGCAACTATATGGAAAGCGAAAATATTTGCAATAAATTTGCTGCCTTTGTAAAGTTTGCGAACTTCCTACCCCATTTCCTGCTGAATGTAAATTCAATACAGCTCCCGGAAACAGAAAGTTAAATATCGTATACTTGTTTTATTAAATATATTGCATTTTGCACAATGTCAGCACTAAAACAAGTGTTGAATTTGATTTTGGATGAGTGCTCACAATGTTATCAAAACGCAATTGAAGTGAATGTTTTAAATTGACACGAGTTGGTGAAAAAGGCTATGAAGTAAACACTGCTACTAGAAAATGACCATAAAAATCAATTTCAACATTAGTGCATAAAAGTGCTATAATCTATCCATAAGTTCAGCTTTAAAAAAACCGCTGAACCATGAGTTGGAAAGTAAATGATACGTTAAGTTTTACTCGATAAGTAATGCATTCTATCGCACTTGCACTGACATATTGAAGCGAGCGCGATTGTGCTTTACGTATCGAGTAAAACCTAACATTACCGATACTTCCAAAGTCATAGTACGGCTACTGCTTTACGTATTGAATAAACGCTACCGTTTCTGTGCAATGCCATGATTACGAGGTTGATAACAAAATTGAATAATTTACACGTCACGTGACCACGTCAGCACCAGGGTTAATCTAAATACTACTGAAAGGTCAACGGGTTGCGTTTACATATATCGATTCGACATCGAACTATAAATATTGTGAAGCGAAGATCTTATCGGTGTTGTTTGTCTGTTTCTGGTATTCGAGGTCATTGTAGGACGGCGAAATGTTCTTCCTAAATTATATTACAGAGAACAACGTTACAGATGATTGTAATTACAGTAGAACCCGCTTTAAACGATCACGTTCAATACGCCATTATTTGCCGGTCTCTGCAAATTATCCTACATTTTACACGGTAATACATTTTATCATCCGGTTTAATACGCTATCGGTATCCCAAGCTACATACATTGACACAGAGCATTATTCACTGATGGGTGAATATCAGAGTGTTTCGAGCGCCTAATTTTGGTGGCATTATTTTTACCGAAGTTTCAATTCGTTACAATATGCTAATAAGTCATTTGAAGGAGGCACGGATGAAGTATTACATTGTGATGTTTAGAAAATTTGGCAAAAATAAGACCACCAAAATTAGGCGGTTGAAACGTTCAGATATTCACCCTGATAGATGTAGGCGGAACGGTTATTATTTTACCATACCAATTGAATATTACACCGAAAATATCAATATAACCGAAAATATGTCGCTAGACAATAGCCGCTTCTCCTTTGTTACGAGTACACAGACCAAGCGACCGGAAAAGTTCTTGATTCCATCTCTTGCACCCGTTGAACCCGCGTTGAATACATCAGCTAGCTATGAGAACAAATTTTACGTAAATTGTATGGGATTTTTTCTTCCCGCATGATACGAGTTTCTGCTTAAGGGTGCAGCTCCACTGACGCGGAGCGGAGCAGAGCTGTGGGAGCTCGGCCAATAAGACCGCATCTCAGTGTTTTGAATTCGAATTTGTAGAATGTAACCGGTTAATTTTGCAGAGCTCCGCTCCGCTCCGCGTCAGTGGAGCCGCACCCTAAGACGCGATTTTTATTGTGTGGTCCCTTCAAAATCACTAATGGGGTAAACAGAGTATCACTGTAATAAGTTTTTGACTAAAATCAGCACGGAAGTTTTGGTTACAGCCATACCTACAGGAATCGTTACAAGTGAGTTTACACACGAAACTCCGCCCCGAAAATCCATAAATCCGATCACTGTCTATAACGGTTTATGCGATACATTATTACAAATGTACGTACACGTACAATAAGACATCGGAAGCTACCATAACGTACTAATGCGATTCAATTTAGGTCCAGATAAAGGGACAAGGCTATACGAGTCGTATATCTCTGTCCCTTTCCCTGAACCTAAACTGAATCGCGTTAGTACGTCATGGTAAACTCGCAGGGAAGCTACCACGATCTACTGATGCGATTCAGTATAGGTCGAGAGAAAGGGACAAGGCTACACGAGTCGTATATATCTGTCCCTTTCCCTGAAACTAAACTGAATCGCGTTAGTACGGCATAGTAAACTCGCAGGGGCCCCCCTACTACCACGATATACTAATAAATAATAAATAAATAAATAAATATTCTTGGACATCTTTACACAAATCAACCTAGTCCCACGATAAGCTCAATTAAGGCTTGTGATGTGGGTACCAGGCGACGATATATATAATAGATAGATACATATAGATACTTAAATACATAGACGGCCATGACCAAGGAACAAATATTTGTGATAAATAAATACACAAATAAATGCCCTCGCCGGGATTCGAACCCGGAACCTCCAGCTTCGTAGGCAGGGTCAGCACGATAGGCTACGGAGGCTGACAATTTCGCCTACCCCAGGGATTGTTCTATCAACTCAATATGTTTGAGGATGGACCCTAACGGTAGCGCGTAGCGTTTTGACCTCTTTCGGTTCCAGATAACCGGTCCCGAAGTCTTTCATCCTTTATATAGATTTAAACTTTCACGATTATCACTCATATTTTAAAAACAAACGGGTCTTAATCGCGTAAGCTTACGTTTAATTATATCCTGACGTTTCGGGCATGACGTTACACCCGTGGTCGCAGGTGGTGTCTGCCTGCGACCACGGGTGATGCCCGAAACGTCAGGATATAATCTTTCATCCTTTGTCTGGCGAGGGCATGACATTCGCACAAGTGATCTAATCTAAATAGCCATGGGCCAGTCCCATAGAATAAAAAAACTGACATGCCGAACCTAAACTAATTTGCATTTAATATCATGGTAAAGTAGCCCCTTAGATTTTTAAAATCATATATAATGTTGAATAAGCTCCAAGCACTCGATTCCAAAAATGGTCCCGATATTTCAGTTCTAAATAAATCCGTTCGTTAGCTTTGAGTATCAGATTTGAGTAAAAATGGTAAAACTAATCGCCTCCAGCGGCACTATATTTTTCCATTTTTCATTGCTTTCAGAACGACGTAATCGTTGTAAACGACCTGATTCTTTTGAATACGTAATCCGCAAAATCACATTAAAAAAAATCAAATTAAAGTAGCTCGTCCGACGTCTAAAAACATTTTAAGTAATTTCATTTCAAAACTTAGATACATTATATTAATACGAACGTAAACCTAACTGAAATCAACATGTATATAGCCTGTCCAACGGCTTAAGAGCCAAAAGCCATAAAGATAAGGTAATTAGTCATCGATTGTCACAAGAGCGTAAGTGATGAAAAAAAATCGACTTTCGTTATTGTCAGAAATATTTATTTATATAATTTAAATAAAGTGCTAAATTAGCTATTTCGTTTGCCAGCGGGGAGGCCTTTGTTCAGCAGTGGACGTCTTACTGCTGGGATGATGATGATTTTTAATGCCTTGCTACATTTTTGACAACCGTATGAAGATGTAAAGATATCTTTTGTTTAACAAACATAAAAAGGAATATAAGGTTTAGTACTTGGGTGTTCGGGATGAAAATCACTCGTTTGTATTTCGACTTGTCACCTTTTTGAAATTAAAATGCCAATGTTCACATTTTTATGGCTTTTCGCTCTTACACCGTTGGACAGGCTATACATTGTCCAGGTTCTATTTCTTGTACCTAAATGATAGGAATCTTTGTTTCTCCAATGCTGCTTTTCAATAATGCGCTAAATAACTAACTTTTAAGAATCGCTAAGTTTGCCATTCCAGCAACTCAGTTTCGGCTAAGTGGTAGAATAGAATAGAATAGAATCTTTATTTGCTTAGAATAAGTAGCTACATCGGTGTCCATAGTTGGTAAGCGACAATAAGTATCTTATTCTGCTATTTGTATAATGTAATACTAGCATGCAAATACATAACTTAAATATAACTAAAATGCTAAAATATCTTCAGACAGGAAATCCTTTACGTTATAATATTGCTTTTCACTTAAGAGTTTGGTTACTTGATTTTTTAATCTATTTAAAGGTAGTTCTTTTATACATTTTGGCAACTTATTAAATATTTTCATACACATAACAAAACAGTGACTAGAGTACAGAGCGGTTCTGGGAATGCAATCATGAACTAACCTTTCAGGATTTCTTTGGATTCTAGTGGAAATGCTTGCAGCTGTTCTAAATAAATACATATGTCTCTTAACAAACATGCAGATTTCTAGTATATATAAGCAGGGAAATGGTAAAATTTTTAGCTTTTTGAAGAGCGGTTTGCATGATTTGTAATTAGCCAGCCCGAATATAGCACGCAAACATTTTTTTTGTGCAACAAATACTGTGCTAGAATAATTACAATTTCCCCACAAAATTAATCCATATCTTAATACTGAGTTTACATATACATGATACGCAGCTAGAGTAGCTTGTAATCCCGCTGTGCGCCTTAACTTACGTAATACAAAATCAATATGCGTTTGCCAGTCCAAATGTTTGTCTAACATAACTCCCAAAAAGGTAACACACTGCAATTCTTCTATAGTCTTATTTCTAAAATGTATATCGAGCCTAAGATTTTCACCTCGTTTTGAATTGAATTGTACATAAGTAAATAAGTAAATATTCTTTATTGTGCACCACATACTTAATTAAAATACAATTACAGAAAAACATGTATCGATAGGCAACAACAGGCGGTCTTATCGCTTACAAGCAATCTCTTCCAGACAACCTTAGGGTAGCAGGAAATGAAAACATTAGCAAATAGTTATAATCGGGTAGTGCCGATATGAGAACCAAATTAAGAATTATGAAATCAATTTAAAACATAGGTAATATAATAAAGATATATACATATATACATACATACATACAAATAAGTGTTTATATTAAAGATAATAAACGTAAATACACATAAAAAAAAAACTAATGATAATAACTCAAGTTAAGGCAGGGAAAGGCAATGTGATTTCAAAAGGTTTTTAAAAATTGGAAGAGATTTTGCTAATCGTAGATCTAGCGGCAAAGCATTCCACAACCGAACAGCCCGAAACGTAAAGGAGCTGTTATAAAATTTCGATGAAGAAGAAGGAGGCGCAAGAAGATGCTTCCCCGCACACCGAACGGAAGAAAGGAAGTTAAACCGCTCCTTAAGATAAAAAGGAGTAGTGGGGTTAAAAAGAGTATTATAAAGAAGAGCAAGAATATGCGAGTAAGTGTACATAGTAAGTTTTATTAACATTAATCTGTAAATTCTGTCGCTCTAACCATGTTATAACAGTTTCTATCATGTCATTTACTTTACATTCATGTTCCCGTATATTTACATGTTTTTCAGAGGTAACAATAAAGGATATGTCATCTGCGAATAGTACAGTCTTGTATGGGATGATATTAGGCAGTTCATTTATGTAGAGAATGAATAGTAAAAGCCCAAGTATACTGCCTTGAGGAACACCATAAAAATTACATTTCAAGGCTGATTTAAAACTAGTTTCTACATTAAATTCATCAAGCTGCATTATTTCTACATTTTGCTGTCTATTTATTAAGGTATCTTATCTTATAGAACAAAATAAATAATACAATTGATATGAAAGAATAAAATGATTGTGACTCTTACGGATGCGTTGGTCGAAATTTGATCGCATTAACAACGCTGTGGTAGGAAATAGCAACGCATTTCAGAATGTCTTCCAAAAGTATACGGATACATTTTACTCTGTGGTCCTTTGGACCATGTAATTTTGGGATGACGTCGGTTAACAGCCAAAACTCACTAATGCCGCGGCCACAACATTGGTCTAGGGCGACCGGCTTAGCGGAAAATCATACGTGCGAGATTACCTATATCGGCATCCCTACTCATGGATTCGCTCGCCGCTGGTCGCCTTAGACCAATGTTGTGGCCGGGCCTTAAGTAACAAATACCTACAAAATAAAACTCGTATCTTAGTTCTCATTTAATATAGACATAAGAGGTTGCTAAGAGTAGTGACAGTTTTAAATAGTGAATCTTGATTGTCAGCCGACAATGTAAAGTCAGTTTTGTGATCTGCTTTGAGATTCAGAAAAGCTTAGTCCAAATTAACTAGGTCGCGAAACGATCTTTAACCTTTTGAAGGTTTTTCTCGTCGTCAATATCTCGACTTCTTCTTTTTCTTTGCCTAGCCTTATCCCATTTCATTTGGGGTCGGCTCTCCTCGTCAATCTTCGCCAGGTGTATCTGTTCTGGGTCGTCAAGACATCTAATTGGGCTTTCTTAAGGTCGTTGTTAATAACGGACATCCAGGTCATAGGGGGTCTACCTATCTTTCTCGGACCGGTGTTGATGTTCAGGACTTGTCTAGTCATATTATCTTCTGACCTTCTCAATACGTCGTCTCAATCGTCAATATCTCGACTAACAAATATAAACCTGTCCCAAGGACAATTACTTAGACCAGGGATCGGATACCGGTTTTTTCTCCATACAAAAGAACGGTTCGAATTCCGTTCTTTTTCGTTCTTCGGTTTATAATTTTTTTGTTAATGGAGTAATTAAAAAATATGAAGTTAACAGCTACATAAAATGTTGAATACTACATAAAGAGCGTAAAACATTTTAAAATATTGAGATATTCGAGGTTTTTCTAAAAAACCGGTTCCGATCCCTGACTTAGACCACTTCTGGGGTTGGTAGCGTGTTAGCCACGACAGCACACGACACCTTTAGGGATTTCCTGACGTTCAAACTGTTATAATTATGTATGCTTTAAATACTGAACGAAGAACTAAATCTCGGTGGACTAGATCGATTTATAAGATTATCCCATAAATATTTATTTAGGGCATGCACTCATCGTGTAAGCTCAAAATCTTCGAAATTCCATTCAAAGGATTTCATCATCACTATCATGTCAGCCGAAAGACGTCCACTGCTGAACATAGGCCTGTCCCAAAGATTGCCACAATGACCTGTCCTGTGCCCCCCGCATCCAGCGGACTCCTGCGACCTTCACCAGGTCATCAGCCCTTCAAACGATTTAGTTAGTTGCAACTTTAGATAACCACACATAATATAAATGTATACTCGTAGTCTCCTCTCATAGTCAATATGACATTACGCTTTATAAGTAGATGAGCTAGACGACAAGGATCGCATAATATGTTGCAAAATGTTAACAGAAATTGGGCTAACAAATTGCTAAAAGCCATTCATCGGGCAAAATACTGAACACGTGTACGGCAATGCTAATTAATGCACACAGACAGTCATACTCCTACGTTCCATACGCACCTACCTGCCAACTAATCCCACCCTGAATGTGCCAGCCCTACCATGAGATTCCACTACGTTATTATTAAACGCGCGTTTACTTTCTCTCCATCCTGCTCGCCCTTGCATATTGGCACGAGCGAGGCGGATATAAAGTTAATAACTCCGCCCGATCTCATGGTACGGCTACTGAATTAGTCGGCTACACTGCAAGTACTGCAGTTACTGACAATATAGGTAGTTTCTGAAATAGTACATTACTATAGAGGACGGGAAACAAAAGGTTACAGGCCAAGTAGATATCTGGCCGAAGGAACAATGTCGTGGCCGCAGCATAAGCTAAGCATTCACAGTCGTCATGTCCTAGTGAAAATACCTGTGTTTTGTAAGCCAGGGGAATCCGTAATCGATTCCACCCGGTCCGGGAGAACTGGGTGGTGATGGTTCTATTGCAAAAATGTTGTACATATGTAGTTGAAGGCCTTTAACGAAAATAAAAAAGTACCTCATAATTTCTGTTTCCAAATTAAATTTTGTGTAACAACTTTTACCAGTGAAGAAATTTCTATGAACGATCAACAATACTGTTATGTCCGTACCTACTTTCGTAATTTTGTTCAACGTTGTAGTGTCCCATAACAAAATGGCGCCCAACGTGGGGCCATTTTGTTACGGGACGTGGGGGGTGGGGGTATGTAATAAATTATAAATATTAGATGCTGTAAATACAAAAACAAAACAGTTCTCCTCCGATGTTGATGAACTCGGTATTTGTTATATTTATATTTTACCAGTCGTCACAGTTCTCCCGCCAATTTGACCGGGCCGAATGGAGGAAAAGAGGGGTGGCCTTTGCCCAGCAGTGGGACACTAAACCAGGCTAATATACTACATACTATATAGTTAGATACAGTGTTAAATTTTGTGTAACGACTTTTGGTAGTGAAAAAAGGCGCCAATTTATAAAAAAAATATAAGTGTCTCTTTTATTTAGACGGGAGTGCGTATCTTTTGTTCATGTTTATAGCCGATAGTTAATAGCTTAGCAGCTCGCGGTGAGACCAGTGCCTCATCTCAGGGTCGTGTGTTCGGGCCCCACGTTGGGCGCCATTTTGTTACGGGTCGGCAAGGGATGCAATAAAGATCAAATAAACTACTAATAACTAAACTACGTAAGAGAGGGCGCCAGGAAGGTTTTCTTGTCAGATGTTCGACTCGGTACAGTCAAGGGCATTAATATATATACACTTCTCCATACTGATCCCTTACAAATGTGTCTATATATTAATGCACTTGACTGTACTCTTCCAAACCGCTGCCAAGTGAGTATGATAGCTCAATCGAGTAACACGATACGTGTTTTATTTTATAGACACTAACCAAAAGGGCATGTCCACACTCCACACCTATATTTTTTTATAAATTGGCGCCTTTTTCTATTAAGGCCTGAACTAGGTATGTATTTTTTTTTAAATCGGCTTTTATTTCCTGGGCTGGAGTGTTCCGCCACTCGCCTTTTGTACGGGGTTTCTGGAATGATTGCAAACATACCGACAGTGAACATACGACCAACATAGACGACATTTCAATAATAATAATGGTATACAAAGGCACCTAGCCTTGGGTACAACGGATTGCATATACCCGAGAAATTCGGCCAGTGTCCGCTGAATCCGAGTGGCCGAGTTCAAATCCCATCTCCAACATTACGGACTCGGGTATTTTGGTATAGGCAAATATGGCAGTTTACACCAGAAAACGTGTATATACTTTCAGGTAAGAAAGTTGTTTACTAGATAAGACAGCTAAGGATGAATGGACTTTAAACTGGGTATTTTCTCTTTGGTGTATGAATATGACGCATTCAATAATTAATGAAATTCTGTAAATAAGTTTCACGTAACACTATACTTATTTATACGGTTACTAAAATGCATTAAAGTAATATGAGATGTTTTTCTTACTAATGGACGAAAGTAAAACAGAACACCAGACACTCACAGTGAAGGATTTTGTAGAAACATCTCTAACGGCAAATCCCTACTCCTCAGAGATTTCAAATAGCCAAGTTTCGCTGTATGTATAATTAAACTCTATATGCATGTATGGGTTTTAATCACACTGGGAATAGATTAGTCTCGGCTGAATGAAGGCTTGTGTACCTAGACGTTGAATATCATCAAACAAGCATTATTGAAGCAAGACGTACCCTATCATACAATAGCTTTGAATAGAAATTGGTGGATACGCAAACCTATTATCATTAGCTAATGTGATATCTAAATTATAAATATTAGATGACTTAAATACAATAAAAAATCTGTTCTCCAATGTTGATGAACTCGGTATTTGTTCGTTGCTATATCTAATATTTGTATTTTACCGCACAAATTTGTCGATTCGAAATCGAATTCGTTCGGTCGATTGCAAAGAATTTGTACATAGTTACTTATAGGCCTTCAATGAATAACTTCAACATCAAAAAATTCAACGTCATAATTTTGTGTTACGGAGTTAAATGGTGTGTTACGACTCTTGGTAGTGAAAAAAGGCGACAAATTAAAATTTTTCATTTTTTTAATTGGACGCCATTTTCGACTGCTAATAGTTGTTGGACAGAGTACATAATTAGATTAATTAGGATAGTGATAGGTACTAATTATGTATGAAATTACGAGACCGAGACCGAAATCTCGGTCGGATCTTAGTTCCAATGGTTAAGTATACTTCCTCAGGAACCAATGGCATTTATTTGAGAAATATTCTCAAGCGAAAACGCTCTCCCATATAAAGAGAATGTTCTCGAAATCAACAGAACTCTGCGATAAATAATCATGAATGTTTTATTTCTTCTAAACTTTGTAAGACTTCGAGACAGATTTCGTGAAATTCGGAGATGTGATATCCGTCATAGAAGTTTTGCGACGGCCTAAGTTTGTGATTTTTTAGGCTTTGGTTGATCTAATAATTAATTCCCGAATGAATTTATTTTACCTTCCTTAATCACTTAATGATTTTAATCCTCTTTTTCGAAAACTTTTTTTACCTTCCTTAATCACTAACCTATAAACATCTCCTTACTTAGCAATCCGTTACCTAAGTATAAGGTGTCCTTTTCGGTCTTATAGACTTAAGACGGAAAAGGACAAAACTTATACTTATCGGCAATATCAGAAGTTGTAATTTAGCCACTCGGCACAAGGGGGCAAGATTCGTTTAACTTACGTACCTAAATGTAGGTACTTACCTCCTAATACGTCTATCTATACGCATAATACTCGTAAAGTTAATAGTAAAGGCCGAGACAGTAGTGGACTGAGATAGGCTGACGATGTAATGTAGACCAGGTACTTACCTAATACCTACTAGGCGACAGGTCAAGAGAACTTCATCCAAAATTGAAGGCCGAGAAGTAAAGTTGCTGTGACATAGCACTCCTTTGTCAAATTTTCTATGAAATTTGCATAAATATGGGTGAATTTCGTTGCTGCAGTGTGGAATCCCCTCCTTCAAACCATGGGTGATTGAGAGCTTGCTGACATAGAACTTTGACTATAAATAACCCCATAAAAAATTATGTTAAATATTTGGGATTCACTGAAATGAAGGAAAAACGGCCAGAAAATGGGGTCAAAAACGTTTTTCGTCAAGGAGACCAGGGCTGCAGGGCGATTTGCAATTATAATACTTAATCCTATTCTGTGTACTTTATGTGTCAGGGAAAAAAATGGAATTGGTCAAAAAAAGTATGCTTTTTCATTAAATTTAAATCTTGCGTTATTTTTGGGACACCTTTTATTTTAAGCGCACTGAATAAATTATTTTTCTATTTCTATTTATAATGTACTATCAATTTATTTCAGATAACATGCGTCGCAGCGGCGTGGGTATTCTCGGGCGTGCGCGAGCGCGGACTTTAAAAATGACGGTCACCATCGTCATAGTGTTCTTCACCTGCTGGTCACCATACTACTGCTACTGCCTGTGGTAAGACTCGGCAACTATCCTACATCGCAGAGGCCACGTTCAAAATACTCACAGATCAAGTCACACATGATACCTACTAACCTACTCGCACCCGTGAATTCGTACGTAAATGTGACAGGGAGGCAACACTTCGTTCGTGGTTCGCGGTAGGGCCTCTATATGCTTAGAACGAAAGATACGCACTCCCGTGTAAAAAAGAGACACGGCGATACTCGCCCAGCTATCAGCTATCACCGCCGTGTCTCTTATTTACACGGGAGTGTGTATCTTTTGTTCGTGTTTATAGCCGATAGGTCATAGCTTAGTAGCTTGGCTGTGTTTATAGCAACCAGTGCCTTATGATGGTACTGCGTTTAATCGTCTTTGTTGGCGTCAGGTTTTAACAAGTATGTAAGTGACGAGTAGCACGATAAATGGTAAACGCGTGACCATGGTAAACCACCTGCTATGCTATGCTCATTTTACACATCGACAAGGCTGTCTCGACGTCGAGACAGCCTTGTCTAAAATCTTAGCTGTTTTATTTGACATTAGGAATCGAGGCGGTGAGCGAGGTCGTGGGCGAGTTCATCGCTGTTTTTCGTTAGAGAATACGAAGTTCGTACATTAAACGTCAAACTCTCGACGCAGTGTTGTTCCAGCTCACGCCGCATTCGTCGCCGAGCACTAGTGTCGTTTAAAGTACATTAGTGAATACCATTTTTAGGCTCGACGCTGCCACAGCGCTAACACAGCGCTGACAGCAAGGCGGTTTCCTTAGAACACTGCTTAGGCTTATTATGTTACCGCGTTTGATCATTTGTCGGCGTTGCTGTCACGTTCTAACAAAAATGCAAGTGATAAATGAATAAAACGGGACCATGATAAATCACCTGTACTGATTATGTAAGTTCAACATCTTCTTCTTTTACTGGTGGTAGGACCTCGTGCAGGGTCCGCCCGGATAGCTACCACCGTCTTACCCGTTAACCTGCCGCTAAATAGTTAGTACTCTGTTCCGGTTTCGGGGTAAGATGTAATTACTGGCATAGAGGCAATCCATCTAAGTTCTCACGGTAGGCAGCGCATAGGCGATTTTTTGGTCACTATGTCCATGGGCCTCAGTTCCCGCTTTCCATCAGGTGGGCTGAGAGCTCAGTTGTCTACCTACATCACATAAAAACATATAAACGTAGGTAAAACGTTTTAAGCAGATTTTTTCCGAGTATAATACAATTTCCAACTAACTCCCAACAAACTTCGGGCCTCAGGCACAACAGCTGTGCAGAAAGGTATTTTATTACCCCTTTTCCTATAGCCTAAACACATTACACACGTTACACACGTTTAATATATCTATAGCACTTTTATACATTTTACAACAATCCTGGACTTTTAACCCTCCGGGACCTCAGGCATACAAGTGCCTTTTAATTTTAATAGATACGAAATTGGACTTACAAAATAAAATTAAAAATTTCTTTGAGAATTGTGATGTTATGGGTAATTACGACTAAATTTTGTTGTCCTTAAAATTGAAAATTGGGCCTAACGAGGTCAAGAAGGTAGAAGTTAAGGTAAAGTGGGATAGAGTAATTCTGTTTCTGCGCAGATGTCTCAACTTTAAAGTAATATGAAGAATCACCTGCGTACAGTCAAAGACAAAATAAGGTGTACACAACAATTTTCAAAAATATGTCCCAGTGCACTTTAATTCTGTGTAATAAGAACGTCGTAACATATTTATGAGCGGATTCTTTCGATACATATTTTTGCACTTGACTGTACTTAACACAATTGGGGGGTTACCGTGACGTATTAATGCGATTCAATTAGGTCGAGAGAAAGGGACAAAGCTATACGAATCGTATATCTCTGTCCCTTTCCCTGAATCTAAACTTAATCGCGTTAGTACGTCATAATCCCCCTGAAATTCCATTGTACGGGAATGAGATCCCTAGTTCATAACTGGAAACTACGAAAATTGATCTACACTTTACTAGTAAACTTCAGAGGCTATTTATATTGCAAGGGTTTCAGTTACAATTGGTAGCCTAGCCACGGAAATAGGTTTGCAATAAATAGAGCAACGAAATTCCTTCACTTATTTAGTTTGCCATACTATTTAATCCAAGCGGAGTACATAATACTACTACTATATAAACACAAACAAAAGATACACACTCCCGTGTAAATAAAAGAGACGGCGATACTCACCCAGCTATCAGCTATCACCGCCGGGTGAGTATCGCCGTGTCTCTTTTACTTACACGGGAGTGCGTATCTTTTGTTCGTGTTTAGTTTATACTTCTAAACTGGCCTAGGATTTCATATCGTTGAATCCTATAGTCAAGATATCATTCTGCAATCACATAAAGATATGCGAAAAGTGATAAATGTATGAGAATTACAGATTCGAACGAAAAATCACATGATCATTTCCATAAGTTATGGTTACGTGATTTTTCGTTCTAATTCGTCATTTTAATAAAATATACAATAATATACAATATAAAATATGATTTCCGAATGGTAGCTTGGCTAGGTATGCAGATCACATTACATTGGTTTGACCGAGATGAACAACTAGAGCCCCATTGTGGAGCAAAAATAGCATTACGTCTTTGTGATTATGATTACACCCCAGTTTACGTATTATTGTAGTAAACCTGAAATTACAATATTATAAGCTGCTTCAAAGCGTAATTGTGATTTTAGAGTTACGACTATGCCTCTGGGCTTTACGTCTGTTGTGTTGAATATTCCGAAATTGTTCACCCAGCGCGTTGTTGTTTAGTTACACGAGTAGGTATTCCCTATATCGAAATATATTAAACTACATAAGTATTTAGTATTGACGTGATTATGTTTATTTATGATCCTTCTGCGTACAGTCGCCATCAGATATAAATATCTAAATATCTGATATAGATATATATCTGATTGCCGTGAGAAGGCCTCTACTGTCATGACGTTAGTGCACGTTCAGATATTTTTGAGCATATGTCCGATATATCAGGATGCTTACCCAAGTTGCCAATCGTTAACGCTTAGTAGCGTATCGTAGTTTTCCCTCTCTGTCACTCTTTCATATTAGTGCGACAAAGACATTGACGATTAAGCGTAAGCGATTGGCAACTTGTCTAAGCACCCAGGGTCGCGTTTTATAAAGTTACAATTTACAATTTCGCTGTTTGCCTCTCTTTCTAGCCAATATGTGCGTGCGTTAGAGAGGCAAACAGCGAAATTGTAAATTGTAACTTTATAAAACGTGACCCAGGAGACTGTCATTTTCACAAATACCTTGCTATTTTCATTTTCATTCATAATATATCTCATGTTCAAATCATGATTCACTGTAGTTTATTATTTTAAAATGTGAACCGAACATAATTAAGTTAATGTGTCATCAACATTTGTAAGCATTTGTATTTTCTGCCACATGCCAAGCAACGCAAGCTTAATTGTATATTCTAACCATAATAGGGTGATGATGTGTGATGTGATACTTCAAGGTATAAAAGAACAGTGACCCTGACTCCGCTTTTTGACTTTTTATTTCTAAATCATAAGTATGTCAGTTTATGGATACTTCCCGGTGGTCACAATTCAAACCAAAATTTAACTTTTTCAGGTTTCTTTCCAGGTATTGGGTGGACAAGGAATTCGTGAAGGGCTTGGACCCCGCGTTCCAAAAGGCCATGTGGCTGTTCTCTTGTACCAACTCCTGCGCCAACCCCATCGTGTACGGGATCTTCAACCGGAACAGGTGGTCGTGGCGAACCGGGCCAGTAAGTACTTCATGTCAGGATTATAGTTATCACGAGACCATAGCTTTAACCAATTAATATTTACTGAGCGTGACTGTTCCAACTGGGTGTATCCTCCACCGTCCCCAAATATCGGTGCAACGATCGTCCCACCTTCGTGGGATGCGACCCGGCCACAGCTGCAGTAGCGGAAACGCGGGAGCAGCCACACATACTCCAGGAGGAGTTTCGTTTGTATATTCAGTTCAGTTCAGTTCCCACTGGGTGTCGTAAGAGTCGACTAAGGGATTGAAGTGTCATTGACCATTTTATTGAAGATTGATGGTGGGCAGCAGCGTCATCGTAATGGACTCAATACTGCGATCGCTAACCCGCATGCCCAGCGTGGCGATTATAGGCAATACCTCCTAATGCGTCCATACGCATAAGTAATAGAAGAGGCCTACGTCCAGCAGTGGACTGGGATAGGCTGATGAATGAGCGCGACTGAATCGCGTTTAAAATAAAATGTTAAAATAACCTCTAGGTGCTTAGCCAAGATGCCTAACGCTAGCGCTTAGTAGCGTAACGTAGTTTTCCCTCTCTGTCACTCTTTCATAGTAGTGCGACAAAGACAGTTAGCTGCGATTAACGATGAAGCGCTAGCGATTAGCAACTTGGCTAAGCACCCTGAAGTGCCAAACATGGCGTTGCACTCCTGAGACAACCTGACCAGTGTAGTCGGCCTCACCTTCTACCTGCTCTAGCAGCTAGCTGGGCCAAGATAACATCTTGGTCCAACTCTAAGCCTTGAGCCAAGATAATGATGTGATATTGGTTCAGCTGGCTAAGCCTTGGGCCAAGATACTGACCTTGTTCCAGCCCAGGAGGGCCAGGAGAGGATGCTCCAAGCACATCACTAGTGTAAGGGCACACTGGTGATGTGGCTGAAGCATTCCATGAACATATATTATTGTTATCGCTTACAAAACAGCCCGTGAGCCATTTTTGACCATAGACCTCTCTTCGAAGGTGGGTCATTGTCAGATTTAGGTTATCGTCTTTTCGGTCGACATACCTAAAGTTAAGGAATTCCTGTACTAATTTTGGGATAAAACAATTGACGGTACAACTAGTTTCTGCGGTCTATAGCCCTATGCAATCAAATCGTAACATAGATTTATAATAATAAGCTGTTAACTTTTGACCACAGAGTGAACTACTTTTGTTTTTCCGGCGGACAATAACCCAGGTACTCTAGATGCGACCTGCGATCTTTTAAATATAATTTCAGGGTTTTCACTGTCTACAATTTATATAAACAGGAATTCTCTTTTTTCAGCACACGCGATGTCGCGGCAGCAGCGCTCGGCGCGGCTCGCGGCTTCCCTTCGGAGATTCCATGGAGATATCTGCGACTGCACTTGCGCGGGCGCGGCATTCCCTGCACGGCCGCAGAGACTCCTACGTCACGCACAATGGGCACAAGCACCATAATAACAACAACAAATATGGTGACAACGGGATTGTTTAAGGTGGTTCTCTGTTGAGGGTTGAGGCGGTAAACTCAATGAATGAAGCCACGGATAAGGCTCGTGTTGAGCTTCGTAATATGAGGAAGCGGAGGATCCATTGGATAACATTTTGCAACTTGTGTTGCAAGAGGAAGTTTCTTTCGTTATAGTGTGGATGATAAGTTTAAACTGCCGAAATTGAGGGTCTACCTCGAACCACAAAGAACGTGTTGCCTTCCACTTGCAAATTTACATTTAAATTCGCCTCCCGTTATTTACGATCACGAGTTAAATTGTAAAACTATAAATGGGCATTTCTCCGAGCGTTTCAACCGCTGTGACTTCGGTGGCAGGTGCCTTATCGCACGAATCCCGTGAGAAATGTCAGAACTTTTGGATATATTGGTAGACAACTACACATATATCCAAAAAAATATGAGATAACCACGGAAATCGTGTAATAATGTTGCCACCGAAGTCACGGCGGTTGAAACGTTCGCAGAAATGCCCAAATACGACGCATGTACCTATGAGATGAGGAAACTATTGTTAAATACCTTGTTCGTGGCATGCATCAGTGAATTTCCGCCCTTTCCTCTTACTAAGGACACGAACAAAAGTGACATTCTTCGGACGTGGGTTGTGATGATACTAAAGGATCGGATTGCCTTTACTTATTTATCGCAATTTTTAGTTTTTTAAGTAGTGATAATAATAAAAAAGTTAATCTGATCAGCTTGCGTAGCCAAGATGCCAATCGCTAACGCTCAGTCGCGAACGAAATGCTAGTGTCTCTGTCGCACTAATAAAAAAAAACAGAGATAGCTACGATACGCTGCTGAGCGTAAAGTAAGTAATTAGCAACTTGGCTACGCACTCTGATACACTTGCAAGCATAAAATGTCACGCTGTTTTTGGTAATGACTTTAAGCCCTATTCAAATATTAACATTCCAGGGAACCTAGCCATGATGCTATTCTGAAATCGCACGCGATAATATATTAATAAATGTATTAAAATTACAGATTCGAACGAAAAGTGATGTGACGATTTCCATACATTATGGTCGTAAGTTTTCGTTCAAATCTGTCATTTGATTATTTCTCGCTTATCGCATGCGCTTCCCGAATGAGATATAGAAATACATTAGAAAAGATATCTACATAAAATTAAGACTTCAATTGGTTAAAAACTTAACTAAAACAAACTTGTCTTATTCATGTTTCAAGATATTTCACGTTTCGTAACACTCCGTATAAAACTACATTTATTTGAATGTACTGTCGACTTCAAAAATATTTTTTCACTTATTCGTCTTATTCACTCAGAACATGCTTTGATTTTTGCGATAGACTACTTTATTGCTATGTAAAACAAACGTAATAAGATGTATAGTTCGGGAAATATTATTTGATCTTTATCTCACTTATGCTGTTTTGTTTTGCGAAACTAGACAATCAGCAGTTGAGCCTTTTTCTATGTCAATGACGCAAAACAAAAGGTCGTAAGTGAGATAACAGTCGGTCTAATTAATATTTCCCGAACTTTAACCACAGCTACACGAAGCATGACCGCGGCTTACAATGGCTTACAATGCAGTTAACATGTGTGGATTGATATTTTTGTAGTCAACCTCATCTACCAATAAGTACATGATTTTATTACAATACATTCCAGTACACAAGGTAACAGTATAGACAAGAATATAATGTTTTATTTTATAGTGACGCTTTCGATTTTAAGTATTTAAATTCTTTTGATTTTATTTAAATCCTGTCCAAATTATCAATAATGATTACGATCGAGCATTTACGCCCTTAAAGCTGGGATTTTAAGCTAGTTTGTCTGTCTCCTTCTAGGGAAGATCAACTAGTGAGATCGATTTATTGAGCCCTGTCAATACAGTACAAATCGGAGAAACTGTCAAATACTAGGACTGCAAAAATATGCGAAAGAGCTTTATAGTGACGCTAAGAAGTTTATAATTATAATTACGTTTATAACTACCTACTTAAATACTGCAGGCCTAGCCAAGTTGGCATTCTGTAATCGTATACGATAAGCAGAGATCGGACAAATGTGCGTCATAGTTTTCAATAATGGGTCATTTGCAGAAAAAGTGTACCTTTTAATGTCACGAAAATAAGTATGTAAATTGAGATTTCTCAGTTTAGTTACTCCCATACTAAAGGTATGAAAAATTCTGTAACAAATTTGAGATTTTTTTTATCAGTTTCGTTACTTTTCGTTTCATACATTTAGTATGGGAGTATCTAAACTGAGTACCTAATCTCAATTTACATACTTATTTTCGTGACATTAGGGACTTTTTTTTTGTTTCATAACTGAAAAGTACGCACGATGCCGAGTAAAATGATGTATTACAGTCCATGAACGCAAAAAAAAATAAAAGGTACCTACACTTTTTCTGCAAATGACCCTAATATGGACATGACTCCAAATTTGATTGAATAATTAATCAATTAATAATTTTCAGAAAATTACCTATTTGACACCGGACTAGGAAAAATTTTGTAAATAGTCATTTAAAGCCAGTGACCGGTACCGGTATTTTAGACACGAAATAGCCCAACATTTTAAAATATTCAATACCTACTCTTTGTGTAATACTCAATATTTTATGTAATTTAGGTACAATATCATATTTTTAAATTACTCTCTTAACATAGAATTTATATACCGAAGAACAAAAAAGAACGAAAAAAGAACCGTTCTTTTTGTATGAAGAAAATAACGGTTCCGGTCCCTGCTTAAGGCTGCGGCTCCATTGAGGCGGAGAGGAGCGGAGATGTGCAAAATTGGCCAATGAGAACGCATCACAGTGTTTCGAATTTTGAATTTGAAGAAGTAATTGGTCAATTTTTCACATCTCCGCTCCTCTCCGCCTCAATGGAGCCGCAGCCTAATGCTTCGAAATCAAATTTCAAGAAATTATTTGTTTAATTATACATTTAATCAACTTTGGAGTCATGTCCATATTATTGCGAACAATAACGCACATTTGTCCGATCTGTGACGATAAGAGGTAAGTAACAAATATATGTATGAGAATGACAGATTCGTACGAAAAGTCACATGACTTATCGCTTATCGCCATTATCATATACTATTGCGGAATGGCATCTTAGCTAGGCCTACAGGATGCTTAGCCAAGTTGCCAATCGCTATCCTCTCTGTCACTCTTGCATATTAGTGCGACAAAGACAGTTAGCTGCCTTTCGCTTACGATTGACGATTAAGCGCCAGCGATTGGCAACTTGGCTAAGCATTCTGGTGTATTGACACGGCTTTGTTTTGGGACATTTTTTATTTTATGTTATATTGTTACCAAAGAATGATCCGGAAACCATTTTGCTAAAACCAGGGACCGGAAACCGGTATTTTCTCGATACAAAAAAGTAACGGTTATTTCCGTTCTTCGGTGTATACATTCTAAGTTAATGAAGTAATTTAAAAATACGATGTTGTAAATTATATAAAATATTGAGTAGTACATAAAGAGTATAAAACATTTTAAAATATTGGGCTATTTTGAGGTTTTTTCTGAAATATCGGTCCCGGTCCATGGCTAAAACAAAACTGTGCCGATTTATGAGAACCCCTTATTGATGTACCTACAGTCA
>JALPQI010012064.1:0-29107 GCA_025490895.1 Thaumatotibia leucotreta
AGAGTGATTTAAAAGACTTATGGCCGAAATCAAATTGTAGATGAAAAGATTTGAATTACTAATCATACTCATGAATGAATCCAAAGATTAACCTTACGTTTCCACAATTATCTCACTTACATCTCACACCCCTGGATCGCCGCTGTCACAAATTATCCGATTATTAATCGTGTCGATTATAGACTTTAGTTATTTGTATTTAATTGTAGTCCAAATGATTTGTGGCGGATGATAGGCACTCCAGGTGTGAGTTGGGTTTATGTTAGGTTTTAAGTCCGCATAGCAGAAAAAACTTGTATAAAACAAGCGTGAACCAAAATCACGAGTTTCAATAAGTCAAAGCCCGTCTACGGTATCTTTTATGAAACTCTGATTAAAATGATTAAAATTTAACAATATACAAACTCCTTTTACGTACTCGTGTAAAAGTTCGTACCGTGTTCACGGATACGTATCAAGTAGGCAAAGAAAAATCTGCGATTTCGCCATGCATGAGCGGAGATAAAAGCTTTCTTGTGTCATAACTCCTCTGGCAGACACTGCATCGAGAATATTATTGAGTTCGAAATAAGTTCGCCTCGAAGGAAGGGGATGTTATCCGAAGAACAAATCTGCAATTAAATCTTTACGTATCGGTATTATATTGAAATCGTATTGTCTCTTGGGGTCTTGTTCCTGCCAACGGTAAAACATGTAAGTGGAACAGGGAGGCACTGTAACCAACTTTGATTGAAATTAGGCTGGGATTGGACGGAGACAATCGGAATGCAGGCGTCGGTCTAAATAGCCGGATTATCTTTTATAGGTTTTGCATAAGCCCGAATCATATTCATGATGGAATCTTTTTATAACTGTGTTATCTCTGCAGCAGGTTCATAAAGGAATACACTGGATATGAAGGGGAATTATAGAAACACATAATGGACATACATAACATACGTAGGTACGTTACATAGGTAGGTACTCGGAAGTGAGTCTTAATTCTTAAAATACAATATGTATATATGAGCCGTGAGCTTGCCATTGAGTTAAACGCACATTTCCCTTACATCCATCCCACTTATACTACCTAACTAGTACCTACTCGCGTATTGGGGTGTATGTCTCGCGAGCGAGAGGGATATAAAGTAGGTCTGTGTTAAACTTACGGCGCTAGGTCAAAGTAATCACACTGGTCGACAATTATGATTTAAACTTTCACGATTATCACACATATTTTACTAACAAACGGGACTTAATCGCCTAAACTTACGTTTAATATTATCATAACGTTTCAGGCATGATGTTACACCGGACACCGTTACACCAGACCGTTACATCGGATTCTGAAAAGCTCATAATATGATAACGTTTGATTGAGTTTTATTAGAATTACTTAATAGACTGCATTAGGACGATTATTTTTGTACAATATATACGTATATATTTTTGATATTAGGTACGTCACACAGCTGTTGCTGAAGGCCCAACTAATAGTAATAGTATATTGTGCATCAAGGGAGGTAAGTACGGAATCACTAACGAGAGTGTTAGAACTCCCGCTACGCACGCAAGCAATGGCGCGCTTAGACAGCAAGTGTGATGACCTGATGACAATAATATTTCGTATGTCTAATTTAAGAATTCATATTCATTTGTTCCATACATTCAGCACACAATGTACCGTCACATTACAAATATTATAAAACAACTAAGTTTATTACAACTGTCAATAGCTATCACATGCATCTATGTGTCAGATAAATTCGAATTACTTTGCTGCGCGATACATAAAAAAGAAATCATTACGCTTTAAACAACAAGACTCTTACCTTGTACTGTAATAATAAAATTATAGCGGTAGGCGGTAGGTACTTAAACTTTCGTTTGGTTACGGTTTGAGGTAATATATATATGTATATTCAATATTCACTCTGTGTAGATTCATATGATCGGTCGGTCGTTTTGAAGATTTTATGTTCTACGGCAGCATATTAAATGTCGCTGCAGCTGACTGCACCATAAAACAACCATATTACGTACGGTAATATCTATTTTATACATATATTTCTGAATTTATGATCTTAAAATTATGACATGTTACTTAAACGATTTTCGCTTAACGTTTAAATTGAATTGGCATGCTCGGAACCGAACCTAAGCCAGTCAGCTGAATTCGAGGGTCGCAGAAATTGGGCCATTATCTATTAGATTGGGGAAACGATCCAAATACGGCCGCAGATTTGATTCGAGATTCGTTTGCGATAACAAGGGTCGGAGCCAGATTTAGCCTGCTTACTTTTATTCCGAACAACCGCTAACAAAACTGTCTGTCGTAGGAAATGTGGGGTACTTTGGAAATTAAACTACCTGTAATCACATTTGCGAAAACAGTAACTATATACGAGATACGTAGGTATTCAGTGAGTTTCCATGACCCGGGCTTTTACGAAAATGGGTAATAATATGCATTACTAGCAATCGTTTTCAAGTATTAACATTTGACAAATAATTAAATTGACCTTACAATTAATTTTATTTAATCCGAACGATCAATGTAACGCGTGTACTGCTTAGTTGTCTAATGTTGTGAGTGGCTGCGATCTGTCATTGTCAAGTGCAAATTAACGTTTCATTTTGAAGTACATGGCCTCTCAATTAACTTTTCTCAGAAAGTTAATTACTTTTAAAATTTGCATTTTGAATCGAATAATGTTCACGGTTTGGCTAGAAATCTGCATCGCATTCCTCGGTTTCGATAAAAGCCGGTATCATAGACACACACTGTATAGATTATCTGTCTTGATGAGTTCTAAGGTTGTATGAAAGATGTCGATATTTACCAAAGTGATCCTGTTGTTTGATTCTACTTGTAACGTTTCTTGTATTATATTTTTTTATTTGAGAGATTTAGGTACCTATTTGTAGGTATATTGTATGTATATCATAACTGTAACCGAAATAACCACATAAAAATGTCTCATCTTTCTAAATTATAATACTGTATGTACGCTACTTGTGACACATGCTAAACGTAGGTAATTCATTGATATGCCAACGAGTGCTACGCGCTACGCTCGTAGCCGATCTCGTGATTTTTCCGCTTTGTAGCGAAAATGGACCTCCCACAGAGAACTCCCCTCGGGAGTTCCCGGCGCTCAATGTAATGTCAATAATCAATAAAATAACTAAGTATTTATATACATATACGAAAAAAATGTTGCCCTATTCATGGGAACGAGTACGTAGTTACTGCTTCGTCGTTCGATTCTCAATCCAACTATGGACTTTCTTTACTTTGTTAGCAGTAATTACGTTGGTAATTACTATTAATCGACTTAATGTTCAGAGTCAATAAACATTAGGCACTCAGGCTATCTAGCTGCCCTGAAAGTTGTACATTCGCCCGCTATTCAGGCTTCGTAAATATTTATGTTAGCTGGCTAGCTTTAATTACTATAAGGCTGTCACACACGTAGCGATAATATACATATATGAATACACCGTATGACAGCTTAAGATACCTTAAGATTATAATAATATACAAGGTGCCCACGACGAGAGGGAAAAAATCAAACAGCATATTGCTGAGACTAAAAGAAGCAAAAAATGTTAAATGTTTTTTTTTTAATGTTTTGAATGCCTTAATACACAAAAAAGGATTTTATTAATCAAACTATCGCAAAAAAATCAAATTTTCTCTTAAAATAGACTGAATCCAGAAAACTTCATATGACATTTTTAACTACAAATTTGGTCAGAAATCCGCTGTTGAATTTTTTCCCTTTCCTCGCGGGCACCCTGTATATTACTGTATAGCTCGACACCACGCACGACAGAGATACCATAAACATAATGGAGCTCTCTCTCTAGCAGCTATTCTGAGAGATATATATTTATGGAGATTTATATTTTAAAATACCTTAAGGTATTGAGCTATAAGATATCTTATGGTGTATTAAATTAATATATTTTATAGGTCAGTATCTTAAGGTATCTTTCCTAACTAGCGCGGAAAAGTAAACCTTGCGCACGCTTTAAGGCACTTGTTATGAAAAAAGTCGTTCGATACACATGTAAAAACTTCTTTTTAACTCGGGTGAATGTCGCCCTCGTTTCAGTCCTCGGGCTCCAACTATCACCATCGTCGAAAAAAGTTTTTTTTTGCACTTGTGTCGAAATGTACTACTTATTAGAGTATCGTAAGATATATCTTGGTCTCTCTCAGAATGTAGGTTCTAAAGCGAGAGCTACATATATTTTAGTATCTTTGTTGTGTGTAGTGGCGAGTACCATAAGATATCTTACGATAAGTATATATTATCGCTACGTGTGTGATGGCCTTAATGCTAATGGTAACAATAAAACTTAATTGGCTACACGGCAGCCAACCAAACACTATTAATGCTTTTCAGAATATTTTTACATAGATCTATATCGAAAACATTCAAATTGTTTATTTCTTTGTTACCAAGCACTGCGCCACTTGCATATTATTCTAGGTTTAATATGGAAACAAATACCCTGTGCAATGAAAACAGTTTTTAGTTGCAATTACAAGATTCGCTGCAAAGGACGAACGATTGATTGGTGTAATGAGTCTATTTACTTTTTTCGTAGAAGTTTACTTGTTTAGTGCATAAAACTCGTAATTATTGATTACGCAATTTGAAACCAATAGTCGGTAACTTCATTATGTATGGACTATTATATAGATTTAGTACAGACTTTACACCACCATAATGGCATACAGGGTGTTTGGTTAGCGGTGTCGGAGCTTTTAAGGGCTTAAACTACAATCAATTTTATCGATAAATTACCATACAATTTTTTTTGTGCCAACGATAATTAAATGGCGGCCATTTTAAAATTTCAAACTGTCGAATACGGGCGCACGTGATATTTCTGGAATTATACGTTTATTATCGGTCCTATCCCTGCAAAAAAAATCTCGTTAGAGAGCTCATTAGATAAGCAAACTAATTAAGCTAATCATTTGACTCAACTATTTGAACAACGAGGCTAAAAAAAATTTTTTTAATTAAAAATAGTAAAAAATTCACCTTAATTTTTCAATTAATTTAATTTTGCATGAAAACTAGGTCGTTAAGATAGGTTTTTGGTGTTGTTATTTGTTAGTACAGGATGTTAGCTAAAACACAACACCATAATTACAGTTATACCTTAAGTACTTTAGGAATTACAAGTGCTCAAACATGCACTGGATGGATGGAAGGCGGCCACTTCACTAGTCAGTACACCGCTGACATTCATTTGTTTATGGATTTTGCATCGGGAACGCTAAATGCAGCTGTTTTGGTGTATGTTTGAGCACTTGTAATTCCTAAAGTACTTAAGGTATAACTGTAATTATGGTGTTATTTTTTAGCTAACATACTGTACTAATAAATAACAACACCAAAAACCTATCTTAACGACCTAGTTTTCATGCAAAATTAAATTAATTGAAACATTAAGGTGAATTTTTTACTATTTTTAATTAAAAAAAATTTTTTTAGCCTCGTTGTTCAAATAGTTGAGTCAAATGTTTAGCTTCATTAGTTTGCTTATCTAATGAGCTCTCTAACGAGATTTTTTTTGCAGGGGTAGGTCCGATAACAAACGTATAATTCCAGAAATATCACGTGCGCCCGTATTCGTCGGTTTAAAATTTTAAAATGGCCACCATTTAATTATCGTTGGCACAAAAAAAAAATTGTATGGTAATTTATCGATGAAATTGATTGTAGTTTAAGCCCTTAAAAGCTCCGACACACCTAACCAAACACCCTGTATAATTATATGGGAAAATCATAAGGAGAGGCCATTTTTTTCCAAATATCAGTTTGACAAATTCTTCTTTTCATACAAATGTAGGAACAACTCTCCTAATGCCTAGTTTCCCGTCAGGATTGAAAGTCACGATATGGCGGTTGGTAGTTATTTTTAGGGTTCCGTAGCCAAAATGGCAAAAACGGAACCCTTATAGATTCGTCATGTCCGTCTGTCCGTCTGTCCGTCTGTCACAGCCGATTTACTCGGAAACTATAAATGCTACAGTAACGAAATTTGGTAAGGATATGTGTTGTATGAACCGCTACAGGATTATGATACTAAATTGTAAAAAAACCATTGGGGTGGGAGCCCTCCATACAATGTAACTGAGGGATAGAACATTTTTTTTGCTGTATATTATAAGCGTCTGGGGTATTAATAGAAAGGTCTTTGAAAATGATATGAAGGTTTATAAATATCATTTTTATTAAAGCAAATCGTTTTCGAGATATCAGCTCTCAAAGTCTGAAAAATGTGTCCTCCCCCTCTCTATTTTTTAAACTAAGCGATATAAAATTCTAAAAAAAATATATGTTAATGCACATTAATAAACTCTATCAACGATTTTTGGTTTGATTAAATTATCACCAATAGTTTTTGAGGTAGGTTGATTCAACTGTATTTTTTTAATAATAAATTAATAATGGTACGGAACCCTTCGCGCGCGAGTCCGACTCGCACTTGGCCGGTTTTTGTAAAATATCGGCAGATTATGAGGTTGAGATGAAAACTTCTTAAGAAAAATTGATCAAGCATCAACATTAGGAAAAAACTTGGTCCCGTACTATTACGTTAGCGACCACAAGAGGATCCGTGTGAAAATAACGATTTCACATTTTCTTTGTCTATTAATAGTCGTTCCGGTTAGGATAGGAAAGACACGTACCTAAGAGTAGGTTTATTTGCATTTAGTAAATAAATATCTCGGGACATTTCACACAAATCGACCTTGTATTGGCGTGTAAACTATATATCGATACCTTTAGGCTCAAAGGGTGTAAACGCCAAATTGCCACTTTACAGGAGAAGCAAAAAAAGAAAAGTATTTTAGAAAAAAAATCATAACTTCTTTGTTTTTTGGCAGAATAACTTCAATTTTGGCCAACGTACTTGAATTTTTAAGATAAACATTTTGAATATCAATAATTTAGGATAAATGAATAAATAAAGAAAAAGGGTGTGTTATACTCCCTTAACTTTTTGAAATAATGGCGTTTACGCCCTTAAACTTCACATAATATACAAAAAATGTAGGGAGTATTGGTTACTAAATGTTTGAGTTTTGGTCTAAATGGGGCGTATATCACAATTACCATAGTTATAATCGGTCTTAAACTCATTCATAACATAGGCAATGCTCTGAATGGGTGTATAATACACCGTGGGATTAAAAATACACACAATTCCGCGGCGTACACACAGACCTTATTAATAACCAGTTAACGTACTAATGCGATACGCCTTAAAATAAACAGATACCAGCATAGAAATAAACATCTTTAACCGATTTACAGCACCGGACTCATTCAATAAAAGCTCAGAAAACAGAGTTTTGGTCGGAGCTCTAAAAAACGTATTCCACGACATTAACATTGATTGCCATATTTTACATTAATTTATCACATTAACTGTACAGTTTCATTTCAATGAGTACCAACTAATCGCGGTAATCGAAGATTATCACATTACCTACTTAAAAATTTGTGAAAAAAGACTTACCTATTATTTCGTAAGAGTTAATAACCAATAATTCATCCAATCTAAACGATAGAATCTGTACTAACATCTACATATTATTATTATTAGCTACCGTTTAGATAACTACTTATCGCTGACATTATGTACAGGTAGGTATTGTTACATGAAAGTGGGTAATGAGTTTATTAAAATAACTATTTTATAAACGCACCATTCCGAATCCCATCCATATAAAAAATAGGTAAGTCTAATACAAACTTATCAACTTACTTTAGAAACAAACGACGACGGGCAGCTAACATCACTCTCATCAGCACGCATCTTTTCGTCGCATGAATACTATCTCGCTTGCACATAGGGCTATCAACGAGGCGCAGCATGCCTACTACGTTACGGCGTATGAGTCATTTTAAAATGTACAATGCAAGGATACGGGCGTATAAACCTAATTTAGCCTACTAGAGTCATACTACCTAAATTAAGTAGCATAATTTCTACGTCGTATGAGCTAGTTTAGTTTTGTATTATAAATATTTTATAACAACTTGGTTATAAGACCCCTTTATTTTTTTTATTACTGCACTTATTACCTAAATAAACAAAAAATTGTGGAAATGTATCAAATACGCCTCTTGCTTTTAAAAAATCTCCTAGAAATACGTGGGTCGTATATGCCCTAAATTGTCGAATTTCGTTGTTTTAACTACACATATCGATAGAGAAAAAAAAACTGAACAAAACTGCATTAAAAACTCATTTTGGCCAAAATGGCGTTTACGCCCTTTGAGCCTAAAGGTATCGATATACATCATAAATACATTATTATAATACATGAAATATATGCTAAGAAATGCGAGTCAGAAAATAACCAGCACGTAATACCGTAGGATGCATTAATGTTCACCATTTTCCTACGCTTAAATAAATAATTGGAATGTTCAAGACGCAGCGTTGGAGCCACTTTCCGCTGATGTGCTACGTAAGTAGTGCATACATTTTTGTTATGTTTAGTAGATACTGTTGAGGGGCTATCCTGGTTTGTGGATGCTGAATATGAACTCCTTGTAGTTTCTGTTAGTTTATTATAATTCATTTTCAATATTTTATGTGGAGCCGAGTTATGGCCGCGATAGTTGATAGGTAAGTCACGTGATCACTTGACCGACCCCGCTGGCACCTCACCCCGCGGTGTCTTGCTGGTGCGGTACGCAACAGATACTTTTTGCGGTTATGGTACATAGCGAATTAAATATGAATAACAAATCTTAGTAGTACCGAAGTTACCTATTCTTTATAATACCTACACCCAGTAAATATGTGCTATAAGCTGTACCTATAATTGCATTCCGAACTCATGAATTCATTTATTCAAGCTGGATACGTCCTTCCACTCTACTACTACTAGGGTAAAAAAATGAATGGTCTATTCTTGAAATGTGCCGTGTGGTGACGGCAGTAAGAATACATTTTTCACCACCCCAAAGAGTCGACTAAGGGATTGAAGTGTCACTGACCACTGTTTGATAAATATTGATGATGGGCAGCAGCGTCATCATAGTGGACACATTACTGCGATCGTCAACCCGCTTGCCCAGCGTGGCGATTATGGGCATTTACCTCCTAATGCGTTTATACGCATAGTTAATAGAAGAGGCCTACGTCCAGCAGTGGACTATCATAGGCGGATGATGATTCTTGAAATAATAGATTCGACTTAATAGTTGAACTGCCAAGGTGACTTTTAGTCGCTAGGAAATTCATTGCATGTTCATTTTTTTGGCCTAATGGCCATGCACTCTTAAATACTACGTAGTGATGGCTAACTGATAATATGCTAACCTAATGCACATATTAAATAGATGGGCAGCAACAAAATTTCCTAGCAACTAAAAGTCACCTTGGAAGTTCATGAATTTATGGTCATTGTGAAATTAGATCAAGTGCATGGAGAATAAAATCCTACACAATTTATTGGCCGATACTCACATTGAAAACACTCTGTTATGTTCAGGCACACCAAGTTGTTACCTCATTAGGTAATTTATAAAATTGAAGAAACCTTTGAACTGCGTCTACGTTGGGATAGTATTGAAATCGGTAACAAATTGCAGGTATTACCCAGAACTACATATCCGCAGGGAAGGGGACAGAGCCGTAATAGGCAGGTATCAGGCTTCGATGGCAAATCCTTACAAACGAGCACTCATCGGACACCCAACCAATAGCCGTACCTTGAGCTGCCACGAAGGTATTTACGCGCATTTACTTTCTATCGCGCCAATACGCGAGTACGAGCAGGATGGATAGCAAATAAGTCCATGATAATAAAGTCGCGATAGATCATGGTAGGCACCCAGTAATATATCTATACGGATGAAGATCTCAAAGAGATTTGCATACAGATACATAAGCGTGCGGGTCACGCGGGTGTATTGTACCCATAGGCGAAATTGATAAGTATTTTCGGAACAAGTACCTATGATTTTCCTCTTTAATGATCTCCTTCTTTTGCCACGTAATCAATTCTTGATTTGGAATAATTAAGAATGATATACCTACATACCTATATACTAGTCCATGTCGTAACTATGTAATGTGACTTTACGATCGTTAAGAAGTGTAAAAATTAAATTACATACGAGCGCAACTTGCTTCAGACAACTTGAATGTCGCGGATTCAAAAACATTCGAGTTTATTGTCGTTGTGTAATCAAAAATAAAGTAAATTCATGAAATTCCTTTACAATCATCATCATCATCATCAGCCTATGATAGTCCACTGCTGGACGTAGGCCTCTCCTATTTACTATGCGTATAGACGCATTAGGAGGTAAATGCCCATAATCGCCACGCTGGGCAAGCGGATTGGCGATCGCAGTAATGTCCACTATGATGACGCTGCTGCCCATCAACAATCTTTTATTAAATAATGGTAAGTGACACTTCAGTCCCTTAGTCGACTCTTACGACACCCGCAGGAGGAGTTGGGGTGGTGACAAATGTATTCTTACTGCCGTCACCACACGGCTAAGCTCCTTTATAATATTTGATATGAATATGTAACATCGAAAACAGTAGGTACTTTATTCTATTACTTCGGAGGCTACTGACGTTTCAAATAATATTGAATTCGAGTAATAGCAGACAACGTATGTTACCTACGGTATTCTATGGAATATTTTACTCAAAAATAAACGTTAGGCAGTATTTTACGATCCGTTTCTCCGTAATCGGGAAGGGTAGGTAATAAAAGCATGAAGGTAGCAATCATCTGCCTTTCTGTGATTACTGATTGGCAACATACGATGTTCTACCAGTTAATAGCATGTAGGCTTTCATTTGAAACGATTTTGAAAAATTACGCCTTGTGCAAATTCTCTCATAAATATTGACCCGATAATCCTTTCCAGATATTTATTAGATTATATATTGTTTTTATGTGTTTTGCCGTGTAGTGACGGCAGTAAGAATACATTTGTCACCACCCCAACTCCTCCTACGGGTGTCGTAAGAGTCGACTAGGGATTTAAGTGTCACTGACCATTCTACAAGATTGATGATGGGCAGCAGCGTCATCATAGTGGACACATTACTGCGATCGCCAATCCGCTTGCCCAGCGTGGCGATTATGGACATTTACCTCCTAATGCGTCTATACGCATAGTTAATAGGAGAGGCCTACGTCCAGCAGTGGACTAACATAGGCTGATGATGATGATGATGATGTGTTTTGTGACTGCATTTTACTCGTAGATACAAGAAAATGGCCATATTTTCTCACTCACAAACTCACTTAGAAGAGATACACTTCAGTGGGCAAGAGAAAAATAAAATAAGTACCATCTCTAATTCTAAATTAAGTGCACCTCTAATTTACTTGCTTTATAATAATAATGAATAAGCTTACGAGATATTGTTAAAACATTGGCCTTTGTATGTTAAACACACGAAATATGAAAATTGTGGTTTGGGTTTGCATTTTAACAGGTGGAAATAAATTATAACGTTATGACATTTTTCAGCAGCTCCATTTGCAGATGCATTTACGGCGACAAAAACGAAGCATAAAAAGCAACGTCACGCTGACCCAAGGGTGGAATTTTATATTTTGTTGCTGTCATAGCTTTTAAGCTAGTTTAGAGGCAGTAGGTTACTACTGCGTTTACTATTAATTATTTATTTAATCTTTATTGCACATTAAATAAAGTACAAAAGGCGGACTTAATGCCATAAGGCTTTCTCTACCAGTCCAACCATTAGGCTAAACAGAAGTCAAAAGTATTGATGGGGTGAAAGGCACAAGTAAAAGAAAATTAAAACAGAAAAAAAACAACAATAGGTACATGTTAACAAATATGAATACACAAAAAAAAACAAATGTATACAAATTTCATAATTTTCAATTTTTATTAATACGCGTTTACTTTATATCCGGCTCGCTCGCGCCAATACGCGAGTACGAGGGAGATGGATAGAAAATAAACGCGCGTTAGTAGCCGCAGCTCATGGTAGGGCTACAGGACACTGGGTTTGTATAGTACCTACGTTTCATTCACAAAGATGGGTGGCTTGGTTCTTGGTAAAAGATATAATCATTTATTAACAAAATTATAGTAACAAAGGATAATTTAAAAATTGATTCTTGGTTCCTAAGTACCTAATGTCACTATCATTGGTTACTCCACAGCACGAGCAAGCCGGATAGAAAGTTCCGTGCTAGCTTGCACCAATACGCGAGACAAATGTGCGCGTCATCGTGAGTGAAACCATCTATACTTGAGACTCCCATAGGTGCCCCGTCCTTCCCCTTTGAGACTTTCAGGAGTACATGCAAAGTTCAAAATTTAGCTCCAATCCTAAATAAATTGATGTTTATGTAAATACTAAAATTATTTAGAACTTTCATTTCGGACAAGTGCTACGCGCTACGCTCGTAGCCGATCCCATGATTTTTCCTTTTTGTAGCGATAATGGACCTCCCACAGAGAGCTCCCCTCGGGAGTTCCCCGCACTCAATGTGTTAAGTAAGTTTAGTTTAAAACTTGAATTTAACTTTTTTTTTTATATTGGCACAACAAAGTGGCTCCACTCCACCTGATTGTAAGTGAATAGAAAAGTAGAACCCAAATCGCGGCGGCAACGAACAGAAGACCAGCAGTAACCTGTCAATTGCCACCGCCTTGCTGGCCCGCTAGATGCTTCTTCACGCTTCGTTTAAAGGGCCCAAACTTATAGGTAGGTATGCGGAAACACTTCTCTTCATATTAATGATTCAAGTAATTTAAATTTTGATATTACGAATTAATGTAACAAAAAAAAAGATAACCTCTCCACAAAGAGAAATAATTATACATTTTCGTATTTGAATCATAAATGTCCAGAATTAAATAAGGATCATATTTTTTCAGACACGCAATTAGATCATTAGATACTACTCTGTTCGTGGAAGCTGTAGATTATTATAAAATTTATCTCGTGCAATATTTCTTGCGTGATGCATACCTCATCTTGTCTTCAAATACCTAGTTTTTTTATTTACATAGAGAGGAAAACTATACTCTTTTTAGTTAGGTATTAAAAAAAAGGTAAACAATCTTGCAGTATCTTTTTATTGAAAACTACGAGTAGAAAATAAGTTTTAGTAAATATACATAACATAAAAAGGAAATACAGTAATTTACATTGTTTTGCTTCATTAAGTACCTAGTTTGGATTTTTAAATGCATTTTTCAATAAAAATATACTGCAAGATTGTTTACCTTTTTTTAAATACCTAACTGAACAGAGTATAAATCCTTTTAAAAAATGCTTTAATAGCAAAAACAAAAAGGCCAGTGCGGCTAACTCCGGCATATATTATTTTGTAGGAAAGTCCGTCATATGCTTCCTATACTTTTCTATTAGGGTCGGAAATCAGCTGGTAGACGAACTTTACTGATAGACGGTTTTACCCGCATTGACCTCATGAACTCATCTGTTTGAAAGTCCAATCCTATTAAACGATACTCCACACTAGAGAATTACAGCAAAATGAAATAATCATCCCCACTTTACTATTACGAGGGGGTATCTACTCTAAATTCTATTCTATTAACTTGTCGTCTTGATTAATGTGTATACATAGTTATACCTGTACCAAATCGCAAATTTCTAGTACTAACGGCCACTGAGCTATGCTGTGGACCGACGGACAGACTGTCAGACGGATAGGCGGACATGGCGAAACTATAAGGGTTCCTAGTGTATTACGGAACCCTAAAAAACAATATTGGAATTACTATTGAAATAAAGAAATTATGCGTCTGTAATGTCGATGAGTAAAAACTTCAATTTCTTAGGTATTGGTAGCAAAACACCTTAATGCAGTAAATACAGTAAGGACAATATTGAGGTAAGTAGGTAGGTACTAATTGAGCAACAACAACAACAATATCAGGCCATTCACAGGCTTATTCCTTTAATGAAATTCAACAATAAATGCGATTCCAGTGGTATTTAAATACGCGAAGCTAATTTGAATTTCATACCGACGTTAAATTTAACATGGTAATTTTTGTGCATTTTATACTGCACAATTTAAGCCCGCATACTTAATATTCAGGTTAACATGCTATGAATATTTTTGATCCAAAAGTTTCAAGATGGTTTTATCCGATTAAAGTAAGATCCTATGTTTATTCAGGCTAAATTTAATGCTACTATGAGGTAATGTAACTAATTATCTTAAAATGCTCTAAAAGTTGAATCATTCAAATAAATTGAAATTAGTCACATTTGCTCCATAGTTGCAATTGCTCTGGGTGATTCTCTGCCATATTTTTAAATACATATAAATAAAAATAAAATAAATATCTTTTGGCCATCTTCCACAATTTGACCCAGTCCCTCGTTATGCTCAATTAAGGCTTGTGATGTGTGTGTCAAGTGACGATATATATCATATACAGATACACAGACATCCATCAGCCAACTATGGACCAAGTATTCGTGATAAATAAATACACAAATTATGCATTCGCCGAGATTCGAACCTGGAACCTCCAGCTTCGTAGGCAGGGTCACTCTACCAACTACTTAGGCTACGGAGGCTAATATATAGTATAAAAATAACATAAAACATACAATAAGATATGTCATAAAATATAACATTAAAATAAGTATATCGTTCGTCTAAAAATATTTTTTGACAATCTGTAATATTGGTACTGAAAGTAAATTCAATCGTAATCGTAGCAATTGTCTTTTTCCTAATTAATTACAATACAAATAATTACAACATTCTTGATAATTGCAACAGGATGGTCCTGATCCGGATAACAAAACAAGAAAAAAACGGAAAACTTTTCACCAATGCCTAGTTCGCTCTAGTTTCAACGCACAGCTGAATGATTTACATTTCGCTCGACAAATTTACATACTCTTTCCCCGACCCAGGAATCGCAACATCTCATAAAATGCAGAAACAACAGTGCTTCCTGAATTATTGAAGCAGTGTATTCCAGCAGTTAACGACTGTGTAATTTTATCCAAGGATTTATAGAGGATCCCGCAGAGCTGTCGCTTACTCTTGAAACAAGACAGGCTACACTTATTTATGAGCCCTAACATGATGTCTCGCGTCGTGTGCGCCGTCGAAATTAAATAAAAGATTAATGCTTTTTCCTGTTTTCTAATATGGCTGAAATTGGTGGAACTAAGCCAGCTGGCGCTTTGACGGCGCTTTTTCTTTGTTGTTGCACTTTGAAATCTTAATCAGCGTAAGTAGGGTTTGTTTTTAGGGGGTATCTAGCAAAAAAATATTGCCATAGAAATATAATATGTGAGTTTAGAAAAACGTCCCACTTTATCGTTTGCCATAAAGCCGCTTTATCAGTTTATTCATATGAAGATATGTACAAGGAAATCTCGTCTTTATGATAAGCGACAAAATGGGACGTTTTACTAAAAACTAACACATATTTTCTTCGGTTACCGCGAGGATTACACATAAAATAAAACTAAGAAAACGGATAAACTCGATTAACTAACTTTAACTTCATTCCGACGTTTCGAACACTTTACAGGGTTCGTGGTCTGCGGATGATGATTAATTATCCGTTTTCATAGTTTTATTTCATGTCATAGAAATATTTATTCGAAAAATTACATTAATATGTAAATGTAAAGTGTACGCGTAACCCCTGAACGCGTTAGATTACTGAATCTTTCGATTCTTGTTAAACTTTCTCCATACAACTTTACATTTTTTGTCACAGCCCTTTCAATCATTTCGGAATGCTATGTCTGGTTTAAATCCCAGTTGAACAGTTACAGGGTAGAATTCAAACTTTAAAAAACTAAAACTCGATTTGATATTTATCTGTTTGATTGCAGAACATTTTTGTTCCAGTTTTAACTGCCTGGCTTCTATATTAATGTAGTTTATTGATTTAAACTTTCACGATTATCACTCATATTTTAAAGACAAACGGGTCTTAATCGCTTAAACATGCCCGAAACGTCAGGATATAATTAAACGTAAGTTTGAAATATTAATGTAGTTTTTCAAGACAATCATTATGTGGGACTTATTTTACTGACAAACCGAAACATGTCAAAAATATTAGATATAGTTCAATTTAATTAATGTATACATGCTGTACAAATTTGGAAATATGTAGGTAAGCTCTGAAATGGAATTCGAGATCAAAAATGTAAACAATCTATGACAATGACATGACATTATAAAGTCTAATGTTAAAGTGACATTCCAGGGGTATAAAACTTTTTATTTTTTAACACCTTTATAAATTAACGTCGCATTTTGAGATGGGTTATTTATTTTATTTTATTTATTTGCACACTTACAAACTATCCTTACAGGTACTAAGACAATGCTTGATGTTTAGGTGTAGATACGCAAAAGTCAAAGTATGTTCGATATACAAGTGTCACAATAATTAACATATTTTTGGACATGACTATAAAAAACCATACGGCTGAGTGTTCACGGTTCCTGATTAGATTACAAAAATAATACCTAGAAAATTTGCTAGAATGATGTAAATAATAAACATAATCAATGTTTGAAAACCAATGTCGTGTTACTTTAATCTTTAGGATAGTCGGGGAACAAATTCCAGTCTTCATCTATAGTTACAACCGAATCCAATTCTATTAAAAAATTAAAATGATTGATTTACAGGTAAAAATACTAAAATCTGTATTCATGTACTTTGTAATGCTAAATTTTAGAAGATTTTATGAATTCATACAAGAGTCATTTGGAGCACCATCTTGTTTTGATTTTTTTCAGTACATTGTTATAACCGCGAACCAAATGTTTAAAACTTCTTATCATTGCCAGTAGTATAAATTAAACACCCTACATTTTATTAAAACTAGAGAAATATATGATTAAAAACATAATGTCATATTAAAAATTAGTAAAATATTTAAAAACTATACTTACCGTCAGTGACTGTAAATGCGCATTTTTTAAAAGTATTTTAATGATTTTAGATTACCCACCTCTCGCGATATTTTTTTTGTGGTGGTATACCATTTGTTTACATTTTTGATCTCCAATTCGATTTTAGATCTTAGTAATTTACGTTAGGTATATTTTTTTATCAGATCTGAGTGCTGCACTTGTCAGAATGACAGGTAGGTAATCAGAGGTTGCGCTAAATGAGCTTTTTCCCTTTTAGGGACACCCAGTTAGCGTGAAATTAAAAACACGTTAATTTTTGTCAAGTTTTTAACGATAATTAAGTAATAATTAAGCACGAAATTTCAATAAAAACTCAGTTTCGGTGTTGATTTTATAAACTATAAGCGATATTATGTATAATATAAAACGCTGATCAAGCTTAATTTCCTAAAGATATCGTACTTAATTGTCGGTACGAACCTGATTGCAATTAAAGTTTAGTTTTTTAATGTCACGCTAAGGACATCCTTAAGTGTAAAAGTGAAAATGCCAAAATATCAAATTCAGACGATATTTTTAAAGCTCAAATACATCTAGAAGCCCGTATATCGCAGGACGGTCACTGCACGCTGCACGCCGGAAAGTCGTTGGTTTGTCCGGACGGTGCCCTGAAATAATTCTGTTTTATGGCTCACTCTGGACAGCCGGACAGACGCGAAACGGGGTATATTAAACGGTTTTTATTAACTTCACCGCGTATCAACTGTCGTCGATGCTTCAAATCTTGTGATCGATTTTTCGACCACTTCTACTGCACCGAAATCAATAAAATTTGGAACTCTTATCAAGTGCCCATGACAATGCAATATTATAATATTTGTATCCTTGTATCCTCAAAGCCTGAAGCTGCAGACGTACTGCTTACCTTAACCGAGAGTGTTAGACACGTGAAAATGAAAGTATAGCATGTTTGGCATAATCAAATACTAACAGCCTGATCTTGACTTCCAACTCCTCACTCCTCATGCTGCAGTACTGCCTACAATAACCGCAAGGTTTATCTTTTATCGATATCTTGATTTTAAAGAAGTTCTTTAGATATTAAGTAGAAACATGCGAATTTAATACTAACATCCAATTCCTCAAATCGGATACTCCAGTGTTACTGCCTGCCACAACCGCTAGGTTTAGCGATATGTAGATTTTGCAGTACTGCTTTAGATAATTGGTAGAAACATACGGATTTAATTATCATCATCATCATATCAGCTGAAAGACGTTCACTGGTGAATATAGGCCCCCCCAAAGATTGCCACAAGGACCGGCCCTGTGCCACCCGTATCCAGCGACCTTCACCAGGTCATGAGTCCGCCTTGTGGGGGGCCTACCCACGCTGCCCCTTTCGGTACGTGACCGCCACTCGAGAACCTTACCGCCCCAACGGCCATCGGTTCCACGCAATCCACGCGCGACGAGCCCAGCCCACTTCAGTTTAGCGATTCGAAGAGCTATATCGGTTACTTTGGTTTTGCTGCGGATGGTCTCATTTGTAATCCAATCTCGCAGAGAGACTCTTAACATAGGCCTCTCCATTGCCCTTTGGGTGACTTTGAGCCTTCTTATGAGGCCCATTGTAAGCGACTACGGTTTAGTACCGTATGTCATTGCTGCGGCCCTCCGGCTGATAGACTCATAGGGTGACAGCGTGTGTGGATCGCGTAGGGTGAGCCGTCGGGCCTGCGGCCCTCCAGCTGATAGAGTGACAGCGTGAGTGAATCGCGTAGGGCGAGCCGTCGGGCCTGCGCCCCTCCGGCTGATAGACTCACAGCGTGAGTGGTTTGCGTAGAGCGGGCCGTCGGGCTTGCGGCCCTCCAGCTGATAGAGTGACAGCGTGAGTGATTCGCGCAGGGCGAGCCGTCGGACCTGCGGCCCACCAGCTGATAGAGTGACAGCGTGAGTGAATCGCGTAGGGCGAGCCATCGCGCCTGCTGCCCTCCAGCTAATAGAGTGACAGCGTAAGTGAATCGCGTAGGGCGAGCCGTCGGGCCTGCGGCCCTCCAGCTGATAGAGTGACAGCGTGAGTGATTCGCGCAGGGCGAGCCGTCGGACCTGCGGCCCTCTAGCTGATAGAGTGACAGCGTGAGTGATTCGCGCAGGGCGAGCCGTCGGACCTGCGGCCCACCAGCTGATAGAGTGACAGCGTGAGTGAATCGCGTAGGGCGAGCCATCGCGCCTGCTGCCCTCCAGCTAATAGAGTGACAGCGTAAGTGAATCGCGTAGGGCGAGCCGTCGGGCCTGCGGCCCTCCAGCTGATAGAGTGACAGCGTGAGTGATTCGCGCAGGGCGAGCCGTCGGACCTGCGGCCCTCTAGCTCATAGAGTGACAGCGTGAGTGAATCGCGTAGGGCGAGCCATCGCGCCTGCTGCCCTCCAGCTAATAGAATGACAGCGTGAGTAGTACGCGTAGGGCGATCCGTCGGGCCTACGGCCCTACAGCTGATAGAGTGACAGCGTAAGTGAATCGTGTAGGGCGAGCCATCGGGCCTGCGGCCCTCTGGTAGAGTGACAGCATGAGTAAATCGCGAAGGGTGAGCCGTCGGGCCTGCGGCCCTCCAGCTGATAGAGTGACAGCGTGAGTGGTTCGCGTAGGGCGAGCCGTCGGGCTTGCGGCCCTCCAGCTGATAGAGTGACAGCGTGAGTGAATCGCGTAAGGCGAGCCATCGGGCCTGCGGCCCTCCAGCTGATAGAGTGACAGCGTGAGTGAATCGCGTAAGGCGAGCCGTCGGGCCTGCGGCCCTCCAGCTGATAGAGTGACAGCGTGAGTGAATCGCGTAAGGCGAACCGTCAGGCCTGCGGCCCTCAAGCTGATAGAGTGACAGCGTGAGTGAATCGCGTAAGGCGAGCCGTCGGGCCTGCGGCCCTCCAGCTGATAGAGTGACAGCGTGAGTGAATCGTGTAGGGCCAGCTGTCGGGCCTGCGGCCCTCCGGTTGATAGGCTGACAGCGCAGGTGGTTTGCGTAGGTCGTGGACTCGGACCTGCGGTCCTCCAGTTGATATACAGAGAGTGTGAGTCTCTCGGATTCACGTAGTGCGTGCCATAGTGCCGTCGGGCCTATGGCTCTCCGGTTGATAGATTGCATGGATTGACCCTTTAGGCCCTCGGTTCGCGTCGGACTTTCCGTCAGACCTGCGGTCCACCGGTTGGTCGACTCAGAGAATGAGTTTATAATTTATAGTCTCGAAATTCGACTTGTATAAAAATTTAAACTTGAAATTCTCAATAAACCAAATTAATTGATATATTCCTTATTGTCAGATCTCTGTTATCTAAGGTACTTATTGTATGAATAACACGTCCATTTGAGATACTTCGGGCATTCAACCTTACATTAACCACGCCGAGCCTTTGGTTTTTATTTGTCATATTAAATTAAAAAAAATGGTGTCGGATTTCTAAAAATATCTATTCAGCAGGGATTCGCCTCCCGTTACACATAAAATAATGTTCATTACGTTTACATATGTGTCGTGATTCGTGATGAAAGCGCGAGAGTATAAACGCTACTTAGCATGCATAATTGTATTACATATTACAAACAACATCGGTATAGTATCGGAAATTAACTTAACAATTGCACTAAAAACTTGAAAATAAAATATGTAAAAAAAGTTTTAAGTTAAACGGTTTTTATTGCACCAAAAACTAGAAAATAAAAATTTGTTATAACTTATAACTAACCGTAGATGCAACTTTCTGTAGATTACTCACGTGAAACTATTATCACTGTAGTTTTCCCAAGTCGGATGCTGAAAGCCACGTTTAGCCTCTATGTCAGTGGATTAAGCGTTACCTAATCGGAAACTTTTACTAAACTAAAATAAAAACGTGGGGCGTTATTATGAAGAAAGAAACATACAAGTTCAAAATATGTAATTGTAGCTTTCATTTTGCAATTAATCATCCATCCGTTCCATCACTTCCACTAAATAGCTTTTATCAAGGCCTGAACAAAACTTATTACACTATTGCTGTCTTGATTTATATGTGTGTTCTTAAATAACTATAGTGACTTAATCACAATTGCGTACGCCCCACGTTTTTATTTCAGTTTGGTAAAAGTTTCCGATTAGGTAACGCTTAATCCACTGACATAGAGGCTAAACGTGGCTTTCAGCATCCGACTTGGGAAAACTACAGTGATAATAGTTTCACGTGAGTAATCTACAGAAAGTTGCATCTACGGTTAGTTATAAGTTATAACAAATTTTTATTTTCTAGTTTTTGGTGCAATAAAAACCGTTTAACTTAAAACTTTTTTTACATATATTTTTTTTTTTTAAATAGTAGGTACTGTATTTCCAAGTTAACACTTGTTAGTTTTATGGACCGGTAATGATGGTAACTTATAGTTGATCGAAGGCATGGTAGTTTTTCATATTAATGTATCTCCTTGAGGATCACGGGTTTACAAATCCCGGTTTTTTGATAGGCTTGCGCGGGGATATAGATCCAACACGTAGAGGCCCTTTGGAGAAATTTGCTGTGTTGTACACCTGCTGCAACCCATTCACGGGCACATCAATAGATATCCGTAAACCGGTCCCAGCAGGCGCATAGAGATTATTGAGAAGGAATGGAAAAGACTAATAGGCTATGGTGATGGAGGATGGATGGATCAGAAATGGAACTATAGAAAAGAGGTCCGGACACCTGCCATAACAATGATTTCTCTTTGCTATCGAGGCAGGCGGTGACTCGCCGCCGACTAGATGGGCCCCCGTAAATGCCGTCACAAGAGTCAGCCAGGGGCAACTCCGGTGTAGGCGGCTCAGGAATGTAGAGAGGTGTACACCGCTTTCTGCGCAGTGGCTTGACAGCCACTGCACCAACTCGCGACTTACGCAAATTTACACTTCCACCCCTGGAGCATATAGCTCTGACGACTCCTCTCTGGACGGCCAGTTAAGGCAAGCCAGAGCTGAGAGTCCTACGGGTCTCCTAGGGGTTTCACTCCGACCGACGAAGACACGCCGGAGGCGGGGACCCTAACCGACTCTCGGGAGCACTCGGGTCCGTGGGGTCGTTACTCCCCAACAGCTCGCCACAAGTTGCCCTGCGGCCTTATTGTATCTATTATTATATTAGTTAAGTACATATTTAGTCACTTCGATCAGATCACTTCGACTTGCTGTCACAATACAGGCCGTATAACGGCCATAATCTATAATTATGAGCTTGTATGTTGTTGTAGTGTGTGTGAAGGTGCATTCAGACCAAACGAGCATTCGCTATTCTAACCCCTTAATGTAAAATTGTCCCGTGTCTAAGAATAACCTAATTATTACTTACATTTCGTCGGGTTAGAACAAATATTCCCTTGAAGTTGGTTTTGGCAAATCGTATTAAAGATGTTTTACCGAAATAGTTGGTTCTGCCTCTAAATCGGCGATTTAATAAAAAAGTATCGTGTCTATTTACAAATAACTGCATTTTGTTGGAGATGAAGAGATGAAATAAATAGTGTTTATATAATTTTATAATATGGTATGCAGGTACCGTAGTCTATGGACGCCTGCAATCTGGTCACTATGCGCGATACGAACTTTTTAAGCTAGGGAGTTTCGTTGTAAATAAGGCTTTTAATGCCGGGACGAGACAACCGATAAGTGTCCGATGCCGGTGCACAATGCATATTTGGTACAAAAAAATGTTTGTATTTTGCGCTAGCGAATAAATTTGATGATATAAAACCTGCCAAATCGACTTTTCCAACATAACTTCGTCACATTTCAGCAGACCCCATTTCAAGTGCCTTTAAGAGCCCGTGCACGAAAGGAGGTCGTTGCTTTTTCCGTACAGTGCACTGGAATGACTGCTTTATTGCTTACTTTAGACGTACGGTCGCTAAACTTACGTATTTTATGTATGAGATGCTTTATATAGGTTTCAAACGTTGTACGTGTTGGGTGAACGGGAGTATTTAATGCATGCAACAGCTTCATGAACGAATAACAGCAATCATACAATATTATATTGGCTAGTTAGCTACTACAAAAAAATCATATGATACACTCAGTACATTTTGTATTGTCATAAAGCAATATTAAATAACTTAACATATATGGTAGTGCATACCTATAATGTAGAATGTAGTGTATTTGAAGTAGTGCAATTCAGTGCAACTTAGATGTTGGCTATATACGTCATTAATAATGTAATTACATATTTAAATACGAAGCGTTAAATACAGGGTGAACGATATGAAGTGTTACCAAGTAGATTTGACATCTTGTGTCAAAGTAATAGCGGCTTATTACCGGAATTATGTTTCGGACGCTACATTGAAGTCTTAGGCACGCAAACATTTGGGCTGTAGACCGCAAATATAAGAACGAGACTGAGCTTCGGCTTATAAAGCTCGTAAGAACCAAAAATATCTGAAAATCGAATTTCTCATGTCATTTCTCCAGTGCAGTGAGTTTCGGACTTTTTATCTGGCCTATTTTGAAGAGAATGGTGAGAGCAATTAAACATGCTAGTATGAAGACAAGAGAAGAAAGCGATCGTATTTCACTGGCACATACCACTACCACTAGATCACAAACGTGCTGCGAGCAAATATTTTTTACCATTTGAAGACCATAGTCAAGGCAAAAAATGTAATCACAAAATTTTATATTTTTTCTCTTGTTTTTTCGTACTAATAAATTGTTGCAATTAAAAAATCGCAGACCTTTGAAATTGGTAACACTTCATATCGGTACAGACAGATACCTACGCATACGTTCCTACTATACCTACATATGAATAAGCCAGGTCAGTTATCTAAGTAGTTTATCACTATAGCTAATTAATTTCTACGTGCTATACCGTAGGTCTACCCTAATTCACTTGTCCAGGTTTATATTTTGAACTATATTAACATTTTCTCTTTACCACTGCCGTGTCCATATCAAAGCGATACACCACATTGAAAACTCAATTTCCTTCAAAGGGGTGACCGCATTACGTTATTGGCTGTTAAAGCTCGCCTTTCATTACGTAATTGCCGCTTATACTTTACACCGGGCCAAAGGTCAGTTTCAAAGGGAATTTCGTAGCAGCATAGATCAATTAACAATTTCATTCAGATGGGTAATCATGCTCCTAAAAACTATCTAATCTAGCGACTGAAGATATCTTGTTGTCTGTATACGCTTGCTAGGTTTTGGGGAGAGTGAACGTAAGTAGAGTGAGTAAATATGACTTCAGTCCTCAGATAGTTTTGCGCAGTTTAGGCAACTTAGGGCTATTTAAGCTTGCGCTTCAATTTAAGGGGTAAATGAGGAACGTGGGTTTTTTAAGGGCTTAAAATGTTTAGGGGTTTTTTATACCATGTTTGTTCCCCAGACCTCTTAACGCATTTAAAAAAATGTGGTTATTTAAATAAAGGCCATAGATTTAAGGGGGATTTGAGCTTAAAATTAAGGTTTTGTGGCGATTTTAGGTGCCACTCACGAAGAAGCGCGTCTTTGTTTCTATTGGCACGCTAACGGTTCGCTTTGATTGACAATGTTTCAGCAACAGTTAATGTGGTCTGAACGGTACCAACATCATCATCATCATTATCATCTTATTAGCCGAAATACGTCCACTGCTGAACATAGGGCTCCGCCAAAGATTGCCACAATGACCGGTGCTGCACCACCCGCATTCAGGGGACTCCTTGGCGGCCTTCACTAGGTCATCATTCCACCTTGCTGTTATTCAAAGGTATGTACTGCTGGCTTTTATAAATCAATTAAGTACCTACAGGAAAGAGTCGCATGGAGGTTAACCATCTTTAGGTAGGTTTGTATGACTGTAGGTATGAAGTAGGTAAGTATGAGAAACTTCTTCTATAGCAGAAGGTAAGCATAACAAAACTAAGCGCCAACATCACCCCTTCATTCTACTATTAAAATATTGCAATTGAATTGGGTTCACTCAGTAGATATTTCTTCTTGGAACGGACTTTATATTATAGTTCATTTGTTCGGGAATTTTACTGATATCATTTAATTTAACAAATTACTGAATTTATGCGCAGCACGCTCCGATGTTGATAATATTCGTGTTCATTAACACAAATTCGTAGCACAATAAAGCTATCTCATTAATATTTTGTTGTGGAATTGGCGGGAAAAAGCGCGGAATTTGGAGTTAATCAGTGGAATGAAAATAACCAGAATGGAACTATTAACAGCTGGATTGCATATTTGCATAATCACACATTGTACCGTCATCACTGAAACTGATTTGGCTTGCAAGTTACTTACGTAAGTTTAGTAACTATATATGTCGCTTGTGGTGACTTGCATTGCATGAGAGCGCTCGTAAACCTGTAAGTTCTTACGTAATAGTCGGGGGAAGAAAAGTTTTTGGTCACATTAAATCCTACAGTTTCGAAAGCTTTTTCTAATGAATATTTAGGGTATACAGATTCACACCATGCAATAATCCCCAGTGCCGCGCGAGAGCTTCTCATCCAGTCGAGGACTTGAAGGTCAATAATTGGAACAGCACGTTCAATAATTTCTACCCTCGAGATAATGCATTCATTCTATTGTTTCAGAAGATTTATAATTAAGGAAAAAAAAATCCCCAGTTTTTTCGTAAAGCTTATACAGAAAAACTATACCTTAATTTTTTTAACCTTATTTGATAAAAAATATTTCTTAGATAATATGTTTATTAACACGCAAAATAAAAATTAAATATTTGAAATATATTAAGTGCTTTACGAGCAATCGACATTAACAGCTATAATCTTAAAACGAATATTTTTTAAATCCCGCCTTCCCGCGCATGTGCCTACGATACGTGTGCGGCGATGCCGTGCGCTGTGCGTGAAATAGAGAGGTATAGTTGGCAACAACGCTGCGTTGTGTTGTAGGAAATGCTCAGAGTATACATAGGGGATTTTTTTGGTATTGCGCCACAACTAATTATTGACAAGAGGTACATTAAAAAAATAAAATGTAGAATTAATGCGCCTGCACATAAATCAGTTAAAACTGTAAAAAAAATAGTTAGCATTGAGTCACTGACGTAATTTTTTCTTTGGATGAGTATAATAATTGTCGGGTCATTATAGTAAAAAATCACCATTTGTTTAATTTCTGTTTGATTGTTATGAATTTTAAAAATAATTTTATTTTTTCTGACTATATCTACGATTACTCAGTGGTGACTTTTTAAAATATTGTCTTAAATATTCAGTTAGGCCCCTCGGATAATAAATCCCTACTGTAGGATTTATTGTTTCTTTTTATTAAACAAGTAAATCTTAATATTGATTTTATGAAAAAACCTCCACACATTTATCAGGGATAATTAGATTCATATATTCACAAAACGATGTTTTATCATATTCCTGAAATAAATATACTGTAGGATTTAATGTAATTTTCTCGAACAAGTTAAAGTTTAGCTCCCCGACTATAAGTTATCTCTTTAACGGGCAGACATACGTCAGAAATGCGCAAAAATGAATTCTTGCCACTTTGACATACTTAATGTCGATAGTGTCGATACATGGTGGGAAACATATTCCCTCTGCTTTATAAAGGGTTATAGGGACTCTCCAGCTATTTCTTCATTTATGTAAAAACTTACAGATGTAATTCAGGCCTCAGGCTAGCCATACACCTGTAAGTTCTTACATAAGTTATGAAGACGAGGCTATACTAAGGAAGGGGATGGTGATATTAACCTGTCGTCCCTTAGTATAGTTAGGGTAGTAGTAGTAGTAGCCCGACAAACTTGAAAAGTGTATTCCGGAACACATTTTCATAATGTCGTATGAACTTTTTTGGATGGGATAATTACATGTGACTCAAAAAACTATTTTCATCACAAGTCATTGAAAAATGCCTGCACGATTAAAATTCTTACTACTACTAGTAGTTTTCATCTCAACATACACACTGATTAAAGATAATTAAAAAAAAAAATTGTTCGAAAATAAAATATGTCACAATTTTTTTTTACTTCTTTTGTTATCAAAAATGCATTGGTAAAGTCTGCTGGTATACTCATTCCCACCCTGTATAGCTCCGTCTCTAGGTACATCTTATATAAGAACTTACAGGTGCAGGTGTAATTGAGTAGTATTTGTACTGAATTTATGAAAGAAACTTACGAGTGGGTTATGACATGACTAAAGCCTTTCAGCATGACAAGTTGTCTCTAGAATTATTTCAGAGTTGTGTGAATTAATATAATACATAAAAACCGTCGCTTTCGTGCAACCAATGACGTGCAAGATAAGAATAATACAATATACACTAAACAAAAGCAATATTTTATTTTCGCTTCTCTTTTCGTTTAAGCAATATTGGAATTGAATGAAACAGTATTAGACCACCTAACCGTTCTTGGGATATATTTCCAGTTTCGATTGGCTTTTGTTTGCTGGAGTTTCATACTCGTATAATAAATATAATAACGTGGCTTTCACCGTATCGCCGCTTGCAGGCGCATTGCTCTATTAGTTACGGCTTACCCGTGCAATGAAAACCAATGTAAGATCGACCTCCAAACAGTGAGAAGACGGTAATTTTCCGACCGACATTTCTTTACACAAACTTTATCGATTTGAACACTAAGTATACAAGTGCCTCGCATATACGCTCTGAAACATTGTACGTAATTATGTACATTGACGTAACTGTTTCGTATGAACAATTAAAATACGGAACATAAACTCAAATAATATAATTATTTCTTTGAATTCAATCCCTGATACAATAGTTCACATGCCGTTCAATTAAAACTAACATTTTACATTGAATCGCAAAAATCTGTGACAAAACACAACCACCGAATATCAAAACAAGCGCATTTTCACTTTTAGGTTCACCCAATTAGCGTAAGGTAAAAAAATCTTAATTGTTTTGTTATTAAGTCAGGTTCGCAACGACAATATATTTTTATATTATGACGCTTATAGTTTATAAAATTAACACCAAAACCAAGTTTTTATTGAAATTTAGTTCTAAATGTGTGCTTCATTCTAGTTACGAACCTGACTGCAATTAAGATTTTTAATCTCATGCTAATAGGTTGCCTCTATAAGTGAAAAAGCTCATTAAGCAAAAGAATAAAATGGCAGTATCTCGTATCTGTTTAATTAATACAGTTTGTTGAAGATTAATAAACATAATACAAGTTTTCGAACGAAACTAGTGCATGTGTTGTGCCCTACAAACTCGCTAGGTGTCGCCACCATCAATGTGATAATTAAAACTGAACTCTCATTGTTGTTAAACTTTATTAAATACTTTTAACTAATTCTATTCGGCGTATTATTCCCTCAGGTTATGGGCCGTCCCAATAACGCAATATAGAACTGAGGTTGAAAGTTTGAATATTAATAAAAGTACAACAAGTTAAAATTCGCGAAATAATTCGTCCCCGGAGCCGCGAACAATGGCTACGTCTAACCTACAAATTGAGAAATTAGCCGGCCGGGAAAATTATTCGACATGGAAGTTCGCTGTGAAATCATATTTGGAGCACGAAGAATTATGGGAATGTGTTGATCCGGGCAGTCAAGTTGATTCGAAGAAAGATATCAAAGCAAAATCCAAAATTATTTTGCTAGTGGAGCCAATCAACTACGTTCATATTGAAAATGCGAAGTCATCCAGAGAAGTATGGCTAAATCTCCAAAGTGCTTTTGAGGACTCTGGATTATCCAGGAAAGTGGGGTTATTACGTGATTTAATCAATACTTCACTCGATAATTGTGTCAGTATCGAAGATTATGTGAATAAAATAATGGGAACTGCTTACAAGTTAAGAAATATAGGCTTCGAAGTTGGAGATGAGTGGTTGGGAACCCTCATGCTGGCAGGTTTACCGGATAATTATAAACCTATGATTATGGGTCTGGAGAGTTCCGGGATTAAAATATCTTCAGACTTCATCAAGACTAAACTATTGCAAGAAGTTCAAGTTTCTGTGTCTACTGCTTTTCTAACAAAAGGGAAAAATACATCTAATAATTACTCCAAGCCTAAAGGAAAAGGTCCACGCTGTTATAACTGTAATAAATATGGACATTTTAAATCACAGTGCACAGTGAAGAAAGGTGGTCACAATCACAATGGGTTTTTCAGCTGTATTTTCAGCCTGCACTTCGATGGATAAAGAAGGCTG
>JALPQI010012065.1:0-15566 GCA_025490895.1 Thaumatotibia leucotreta
TTACTTTTATCCTGTAGTCAAACTTTTTTTTTTTTTTTTTTTATTTTTTTTTTATTTAATAAGAAACAAACGGTCATTTACAGACATGTAGATATATATGTAACATTTGTTTAACAGCTTAGACCTACAGTTCCCTTAATTGACATTATAACGAAAGATAATCACATTAAAAGAGTACCCAACTTCAGTTAGTACCTACAGTATAGCAGTTACACGTATACATAATTATATGTATACTCAGTCCAACCAGCACGCCGGCAGAAAAAAGAAGAAAGAGGCGGCAAATTCTAGTTTTCTATGGACAACCAACTCCTGCCAACATTTTTTTTTTTTTTTATTTGCCGCCCGTCCCCGCCGACAAGCCGGTTCGACAGTGTATATATGACAAGTGGTAATGGACCATTGTGCAATACAGCAATTTTTTTTTTATCTATATATGTGTGTCAGTGCATATGGAAAGGTACCCCGTCACGGTGCTTAAAATTGACTTTATTCAAGAATTTATAAGGTTTATTTCAAAAGTCGTGACAAGGTACCCCTCCGTGTGCACTGACACATATACACTCACGAACTACAAAAACGGGCCACTTTCTATAGTCTTTCCCATACAAATACAAATCCACCCACTTTCATTGTCCGAGAGTGTACATTTCTGTTAAAAAGTATATAGATAATTAATTAGGTGACTATCCGCACATTGCAATTGCCTATATGTAATTACATTACATAAGTTACCTATGTTATTTAAATGCTTTTTTAAGATTGCGTAAACTACAATCAAATATAACTTTTAAACAGTTTTGTAGGGCCTGTGATAATTGTAAGATTTGTGGACTGTATTAACAATTCAATAAATAAAAAAAGATGGAATGAACTGCGCCTCTACCGTGAACTATGAACTCCGCAAATTCCGGGGATTTTTCTTTGTCACTCTAACGAAGGCATCATTAGAGTGACAGAGACAAATCCCCAAAATTTACGACCTTCTTTGTTAACGGTAGCAGGCCTCAATCGATCAAGCTCTACGGTAAGCTCAATTAAGGCTAATATTATATGTATTTTAAATATAGATACACAAATACATTAAAAACAACAATGACCAAGGGAGAAATATTTGTTAAAACATACAAATAAATGCCCTGGTCAGGATTTGTAGCAGAAACCTCCACTTTCATAAGTACTGGTATTTGCAGTAATAGGCCGACATATCGGCCTATTACTGCAAATACCAGCTATTATGCACGTATTACGTTATTCGATGATTAATTTAACTATCATGATATTTAAATTGATTTTGCCAAAACCTTATATTATAATAAGACCATATAATTATAGCGACTATCTAACCACACCCCCCCCCCCCCCCTTCAGTCATAAGAAATAAAGCGATTGAGCAAAGAAATAAAAAAATAATCATTCATACATTTCAAAAGTTCAAAAAATCTACCACTAAACCTTAACATAGCTATTAATAACACCTCAAACATTTTCTGCTGTCTGTACATGAAATCGAACGTTTTAAATACACCAGAGATAGCAAAGTGAAAGAAATGAGCCTTATTGCGTGAGCCATAAGGTCGTTGATATAGTATGCGCGGGCGACGGCTGACGAACATACGCCAGACATCGTCGGCGTCATTCATGTGCGGTGTAAGTTACAAGCGGTGTACAGAGAAGTGGTTCATTTCTTGTCAGATCGGAAACTTCGGAGGGCTATCTGTGTTTTAATTTATCGTTACTCGTTCCGGACTTCATATTTTTCGCACTTCTATCGTAATGATTATTTCCTAGAGTTCTTAGACCATCTCGGTTATTCTCCATTATCTAATTCTAATTAATGCCTCGCTTCATGCCAGTCTTTTTTAAGTTATACTTCTAATTAACACGTCGTTTTTTTTTCAGTGGCAAAATAGTGACACGTTATTAAGAGTTAGAGTTCAAATCTGGAGAATGACCGACCCAAGCTTCCTTTATATTCATTCCACTTGAAAATAAACCATCTTCTATGTCAAATAGCTACCCACCGCTATTTGTGAAGGTAGGTCAAGTTACAAATATCAAGCACGTAAAATGCCCGTCAAAATGAAAACAATTCAACAAAAAACAAAGGTCTTGGATGAAAAAATTAAGTACCTAATTCTGCATTATTAGGTACGTCATAAATAAAGTAACAACAATATTTAAAGTATTGAAAAAATAAGTTTGTCAAAGTCTGCGACCATATATAACACGGAATGGACATCTAACGCCAGCTCAAAAATGCCTCCAAAACCAATTGTGCCAAGATGGGCAGGACATAGCGCTTTTCGTGACACCACGCATACGTCAGCGCAACATCTTTGACAAATGTTTATAGAATACAGCCAATCAAAACTTTGATGGACCAACCACAACTGTTTTTATTAAATGGCGGTTTAAGTTTTTATAGGTTGACATTCAAATTCATTGCCGTAATGCATTGAACTGTGGTGACACTTGTCAACTAAAATCAAGGGCCGTTTTAGAAAGGCAATTTAGTATGTCATGCGGCTTCCATGGTTTACTTGTTCGTAGATCAAAGTGCAATTGTAACAATGGGAACTACAAGCCCAGTACAGTTCGACGGCTATATTATAAACAGATCAAACCAAAAAATTGGAAAAACACGAAACTCAAATCCTCACGTTTGCTGACGCGACGTTTGGGGTTGTTTCGCCGATCGGAATATTTCCGCTGATATGCTAAATTGCTGACGGTTTGAAGGTGAAATACTTTGCGAATCCCCTAAACATCTGAGCCTGAGGGTGATATTCGTATTCAAAGAAATGTACTTCATTATGTATATGCCGTTCCATTACAAAGTATTAGAATTAGCTTTACGTAAAGTAATTTTTAATATTTAAATATTTTCTTTCCTTAAATGTATGTTTTAATTAGGGCTCACGGTACACGTGTAACCCGCCAAACCGGATACCCGTGTTCTTAAGCCCGACGGTACTAAGAACCCGAATTACACGAACCCGCCGGGTACCCGTGTCCGTGTCCAATACACGGATACCGTTTACACGAAACCGCGTGCTACCCGGGTACCCGGGTACTTAAGACCGAACCGAACGGGTTCGAAATAATTTGAGCAAATGCAAATAAGGTCTATTATTGAATGTAACCGCAGCTTCGTTCAACACTACAAAACACTACCAGTTCAGTAAAGGTCAGCCGATATAACTTTTTTATTAATGTTTTATAAATTTCGACTTTATCTGTTACGCAATAAGGTCTATTTGACACAATTAGCCTTTCGCTTATCTATCCATTTGTACTATAGCTCTTAAGTCTCACGACCCATTCAAACGCTTCTCGTCAAGGACGTCCCCGAACCCGCGGGTAATTAAAGTCCGTGTAAATAATACCCGTTTACCCGGGTACCCGTGTAGACGGGTATTATTTACACGGACTTTAATTACCCGTGTAAATCGGGTCAGAAACCCGTGTACGTGTAACACGAACACGGGTATGAGAAACGTTGACACGAAACCCGGACACGACCGCGAGCCCTAGTTTTAATGCACATTGCACAGTAGTTCTACAGTTCCTGATACTTTTTAAAAATAGCTCTATCATTTTTAGGAAAAAAAAGATTTCACTGTTTTACTTGTTTTCCGTTTCTTCTTCGATTTAATTAATCCCGTATTTCAATCAAATAAGAGTGTTGACTCAACTGTTGTATCGCTGGCATAGGCATATATTTTCCGTCACAAATGCATGTCACTAGCATAGGAGTTAAACGAGATCATTTCAGTAGGCATAATAGTAGCACTTAGAAAAGTACCGAAGTACAGTTAATCGACTCGGGAAGAGTTGGGGTGGAGACAAATCTTACTGCGGTTTTACTTTTTTATTCCGGGTTTATTTAATTATTCACATGAATCTATCTACATAAGTTTTTTAAGGTAACATGGTCATTTACTCGTTTAATTATAATTAGTAAGTAACGCTAGTTAGTATGATTTAAAAGAGGATATTTACCCAATATTTGCCACTTATTTAAAATAGAACTTTAAATAGAAACCGTGGGGCTAAATTTATTTGAGTAAGATTTATTTTATTAATCTTTATTGCACAAAAAAAAGTTTGAAGTACACAAGGCGAACTCTCTACCATCGAACCTATAGCAGAGCAAGTTGAAATTCAATAATTTAATTTTATTCCGCTCCCGCTTCATCTAATGACTTAGACCGCCGCTGTATGTAAACGCAATGGATCGATCTCGTATTAAATGTATTTCGGGAAGTAAGATTAATATTTTTTGGCACCAAGTCAAGTTTCTTGCGGTGCGGGCATGATTTTTCCAACGGAATTTGAGTGTATTTATATGATTTGTAAAACACTGGTTTAGGAGCGTTTTTAATACACTTGCGATCAAAATAATACTTTACATAATTATGTATTTTCCGTAGTTCAATTAATAACAGTGACTCTGCTTGCAAAGTTGGAGGTCTAAGGTTCGAGTCCCGGTCAAACATCACAAAAATATTGTTTTCTTTAACCGTGGATATTTTCAATTTATGTATATTATACAGTGGCGTTCAGAATTGCATGGACGATTTATGAATGAATTCATTCATAAACTTTTCTTGCAATTTTGAACCCGACTGTACCCATTTAATCTTTATCGCACATAAAAATCCTACAAATAGCGGATTTAATGCTTTGGAGCTTTCTCTACCGGCCAACTTTCGGGCAAATCATACAATCATCATACATTTCCTAACTAGTGCGGGAAAACTTTTTTTCGGCGAGGGTGAAAGTTGGAGTCCGAGTGAAACTAGACGAGTTAAAAAAGTTTTTGCACATGTAAAGAACGATTTTTTCATAACAAGTGCGTCAAAAAGAGAAAGTTCTTTTTTTCGCACTAGCTAGGAAAATATTATTTATTATTTTTTAAAGTTGTTCGAAATCATGAATAGATTCAAATTTTAGTATCTTGTATCATCACTTTTGTAACACCCTGTAATATATCACATCAGTACTAAAGCTTTCATTTTTACAGCCGATAAAATGTAAAAGCTGCGCGATAAATATATAAAGCTTTTAAGCGAACGTTTTATGCGGGAGGTACTGGCATCGAAGCTGAGTTATATAGGGTGCTACGGTTTTAGAACGCAGAGCTATGTCAGAAGAATATATAAATAAGAATCAGACTCACAGCTAAGTAAAAATCAGACTCGCGCGAAGGATTACCATTATCAATTAATCGGCTTAGTCGCTTAAAAGCGTGATCGACACTTTTTAGGGAATAACACTTCACTTCATCAGCTATGATAGTCCACTGTTGGACGTAGGCCTCTCTTATTAACTATGCGTATAGACGCATTAGGAGGTAAATGCCCTTAATCGCCACGCTGGGCAAGCGGATTGGCGATCGCAGTAATGTGTCCACTATGATGACGCTGCTGCCCATCATCAATCTTTTATCAAATAATGGTCTGTGACACTTCAATCCCTTAGTCGACTCTTACGACACCCGCAGGAGGAGTTGGGGTGGTGACAAATGTATTGGGAATAACACGGGACTGGTTATTTGATTAGTACTTTTGGTACTGTTACCTGTAAATTGATCTATAACATTCTTCAGTTCAAAGTAGAAAAAAGGTAAACAAATATGGCTGACTTTCCATTTGATGTCTTTGACTTATATCGTGAAACACGTTCGCAGACATATTTTTACGTTAATACTAATAAATATCAATATTTTTATCAAAAAATGTATGTGAACTTCAGGTTTTAGAATTATAACTGACGTGAGACTCAAACATATTAAAATATTATCGAAACGGGTTACTCGCGTATTTAAGTCGATGATTGCTCGAACAATCGAGTTAAATACGTGAGTAACCCGGTTCGATAATGTTTTAATATGTTCAGGTTTAAGGTTTTAAGTTGGTGATAAAACCAAGATTGTGTTCTGAAAGTAAGGCGAATTTGCAGGTTTGTTAACATTTTTTTACTTTCAACTGACGAATGGAATATTTAAACTTGAATTAACAAAAAATAAAAAGAAATGCGCAGCTGCGGTAGGATGACATCCTTTGTCTAGAAGGAGTCATTGTCATTATTCACATTTTTCTACTTTTTCATAGACATTCTAGTCTGTAATGAGTGTAGAACACTTAGCAGTCTTCCATTAAGAATAATTAGAGTTCGCAGCCCGTCAATTGGCAATTAACCTAATTTTTATGTTTCAGTTCGTTGTCTTTCATTAATATTCCTAGTATTGTCTTCATAGAATATTCAAGACTATAAATGAATAAATATAAATAAATAAAATATCTTGGGACATCGTACAGTCAAAGACAAAATAAGGTGTACACAAAAATATTCAAAAATATGTACCAGTGCACTCTAATTCTTTGTAATAAGAACGTCGTAATATGTTTATAAGCGGATTCGATACTTCTCTTTCGATGCTTACCTACTCGATACTTATCTTTACTCTTATTCTTTAGATACTTGTTTTTGCACTTGACTGGACACAAATTGACCAAGTCCCACGGTAAACTCAATTAAGGCTTGTGATGTGGGTACCAGGCAACGATATATATATAATAGATACTTAAAATACTTAAATACATAGACAGCCATGACCAAGGAACAAATTTTTGTGATAAATAAATACAAGTATACAAATATGCCGCCGGGATTCGAACCCGGAACCTCCAGCTTCGTAAGCAGGCTACCAACTAGGCTACAGAGGCTTTAAATCAAATGATTTTGTTAAAATTACAAAAATAATGAAAACACCTCTTTCCTGCAGTCGGTATACACCAAAGTTATGAGGGTAAATTCAATAAAACTATTTAGGCCAAAGCAATTATGGAAGTGGGTCATTTTTATTGCCTTAATAGGCTAATTGCGAATTTAGTTCGTGCTTCCGCGGTGGAATAACTTTACGAATAACTTTGTTATGGATAAAATGAGTTATTGTTATTAAATATTTGCCGCTCGTGGCAGTCGGGAAACGTGAAAATGTTGGCTTATTTCTTATTTATAATAATAACTTAATAGCATGAAATAAAACTATGAAAACGGATAAACTCGTGTATATTAACTAATTATAATTCCTTTCGGTATCAAATTTCCTCCATTGTCAGTCATCCGCAGACCACGAACCCTGTAAAGTGTTCGAAACGTCGGAATGAAGTTAAAATTAGTTAATATACGCGAGTTTATCCATTTTCATTGTTTTATTTCATGTGTAATCCTCGCGGTAACCGAAGAAAAAAATCTTAATAGCAATAAAGCAAGGATAATTATATTTTATATGATTAACAGACATAGAAGTCGCGGTGGCAATATCGTCGATTAACTATGGACTTCCTTTCGGTATTAAATTCATCGATACGTGAATACTTACACATTGCGCAATGACATTTCATATTAACTGATAATTTCAGCGGATAAATAGAAAATAACGTCTAATTGACGTAACTAAAGACCGAAGAGGTGGTGACTTCCTCGCACAACGCATTAGCATTGCGATAAAGCGAGGAAGAAAGGTTGTTTTTTAATAACTCGTATGGACCACTATGTATACATAGGTATTCTTTATTCATAGTGACGTATCCCAATCTATCCATACATGTAATAACTAATCTCCAAATTGGTTAATCCAATATCAATTCAATTCAATTAACCTCGTAACAACATTTCCCATTGGCCAATTTAAGTTAGTTACAGTTTTATCTATATCGGCTTAGCCATCGCTTAAATGGCTATTATTTGATAGCATGGGGCACTTAGACCAATTAGGCTGAAGAACAATATAGGTATACAACGTGTGGCCTACTAACCTGTCAAAACTTCGTGAATCAAGTGTAAGTCGGACTTGCGCGTGATGGGTTCCGTGCCATTATCAATTTGTCATAAAATATTACGTTTGTTGTTTGGGAGCGCCGTTAAATATTTATTTTATTACATATGGTGCCTTTTTTACGCGCTAGTATGAGAAGTGGCTCATTTTACTTTAGGTCCAAAACTTCGGAGGACCATCTGTACTAAAAAACGTCGTACGAGACACGTGCGAAAGGGAAATTCGTAACTCGTGTCGATTTAAAATACTCCCTTCGGTCGTGTTTTAAAACATCGCCACTCGTTTCGAATTTGATGTTTTTCGCACTTGTGTCGAAATGTAGTATTTTATTCTACTTTTTAGTATTTACTGTTATTTATAGCAACAGAAATAAAACATCTTTGAGAATTTAACTATCACGGTTCACGAGCTATACAGTCAGTTATGATGATGTTGATGATGATGAATAAGCGTTTAAGATTATTATCAAAATAAATGGCGTCACTACTGAAAACACGAATTGATTAAACGAAAATTGATTAATTGAATTAACCAATTTCGGTGGAAACGTTATTCAATAATAATTTAATACTTACGTAATAGCTATCAAATTCAATTTTACTCGCAATTTCAATTGAGGTATGTCAAACGATATGAGACTTTATTACCTTGACAGTAAGAGTGATGAAATATAAGAAATTACTTTTGCGAGTATGTTAGTTGAATATGAACCGTATTAAGAAGGCCATAAAAGCATATTGATAGTGTTTTTAAAATGGTGATGTTGGTATGTCACGCAAGGGTAGAACTTGCCTATTTAAAATTAATTCTTATCATATGAAGAATATAATTATGTTTGTGACAACATATCGTCGACCGTAGGTTCAATTAGGGTAAGGGACAAAATACGACTTTACAGGAGAGCCCGACAAAGTTTTTTTTTCTGCTTATTCGCTCATAACTTTTATTGTATTTGACCATTCCTGGCTCCGATTTCACACGTATTCTTATATTTTGGTGTTCTTTCCGCCTAAATAGTATTTATTTACGTAGACTAAATATTAAGGAAAATTGGTGTCCGTTACTCTAATATGTTTCATTACTAACGTCGATTACACTCGTAGCAATTTTTAGTCATGTCCCTTACGCTAATTTGACTTCGATTTACAGATTCAATATCATTAAAAGAAAAATAAAGTAAGGGTATTTTAATGATTTTTTTAATTAAAGCAAAATAATGTAAGATAGTGTTATTGTAAAAATATGCTACGTGAGTTTTAGCGTAAGGATGATCCGTTTTGAAAAATAAGAAAAAAAAATAAGTTATTTTGTCTAAATGTGTATAGGAAATCCATGTCCTATTGTTTGTGTGGTTTACTTGAAATGTGTTATTCCCTAACCTGTACCTACGCTATGTTTTTTCTTGGAATGAAACATCATTATTTTCGTAATAATATTTATTTATTATCAAAAAATAAACAAAGACACATACATACATAAAGCTGATCAGAATCTCGTTTGAGTATTCAGGTTAAACGTAAGTTATTGTGTTTGATAGTTTTAGCACACAGTAATTATCTTAAAATAATCAAAACAGAAAGAAACCAAAATAATTTACTTTTTCCTCTTTAACAGATCTTTATCAGTTTAATATGACTTACTTAAAATAATTGACAGTGTTAATACAAATGATAATCATTTTTATCATTCATAACGTAAATTATAATAAACTTTTTAACAGAAATAATGTATTTCTACGGTTTTAAGAGATCTTTATCATTGGTATTTTATTATAACTTCATCTTCAATTAACTAGTATAAATCAGAATAATATTATGTCGCATATCGATATGTAATATACTAAGTAAAAGACGGAAAATCTATCTCGCTACGACATACTGTCGCACCAATCATGTGTTCTAAGTGTGCAGGAGAATATGCCCATAGAAACCAGAGACATAAAAAAGTGACTGAAATAGTTCGATTGTGAACTAGGGTACCTATTGATATTCTAATTGTTATATGGAACCGGTACCACTTTAAGCTTAACCAAAACGTCCCACAGACTGATAATAACTATGATTAAAAAGAACAGATGAAGGCCAATCTGAACCTAAAGAAAAATTTCCTTGTTAATTTCCTTTATAGCCAATATAAATATCCAGAGTCTGCCTGCGACCACGGGTGCCCGAAACGTCAGGATATAATTAAACGTAAGTTTACGCGATTAAGACCCGTTTGTCTTTAAATTATAAATATCCAGCATAGAAAACTTAACAGTTGCTCGTCATGGATGCATTGAAACATTTAAAGACTACCCTCTTTCTATTCGTCATGGCTGTTGTCAGCGAAGCTGAAAAGCGTGTGCCAAGTTGCGATAACGCGTGCGGGCCAGACGGAGACAAACCGGGGCAATGTTGCCAGCAAGAGGGGTACGCGGGCTTCAGCCGCTGCGATGGTCAACAGATATACTGCGAGGACACGATGCGTGGGGGTGACATGGCTTGTACGCAATGTACGCCCCCCAAAAACATGGCCATGAAAAATCCGACCATGGGTGACGTGGTCTCTGATATGATAATGTTTCCCGATCGAAGAGTTCTATATGACAAACGATATCAATAATCGTTTAAAAAAACCGACTTCAACCAATATCTCCAAGATCCCATAATCAGACCCCAACTTGATGCCAACGGGACTAGCCCGGTTTATTCTGAAGTCGGTTAAAAATTGATTTATGGAAATCGGTTGACGTGGTATCGAGTTATTCATCCAATTGTCTTGCATAATGCCAATTAAGGTGGTTCGTTTTTCATACTAATTGATTTATTCAAATATGGGTAACTGGAGCATAGTTTTACAATGAAACCACTTCCATCCACAATCATTTTGATATTTATTTGCGGCAAATTGTATTTCCGTAATAAAAATGGTCAAATAATAGCTTAAAACACTACTTTATTTTAATACAAATTTGTCAATGTGTGGGTCGGCGGCGACAGTGTCATACACCAATCGTATCTTCAGCGTGTGCGTTAAAAAGCGACGTTGCCAGTTGACCACAAATGCTGCGTTGCCGCTCTGTCAAACCGAACGCATGTCGTGCAATTTGTTATTTTATTTTGTTCCATCAAACTGCATCAAACGGAAAGCGTTGCTAATGTTGCCATATAGGTCATATATACTCCCAATAGCCAACCCGCGTACTATTTTATGATATTCCGTATTCGATCGATTTGCTTGATTTTTATATTTTGTATCAGAAGACCATTTATTATAGAAAATATATACATAATAGTTACGTTTACGCTACTATAGGTTGGACTTCTTACATTTAATGTTATTAAAATAAATGTGCGTACTAAATGATAGTCGCGTGTAACCGAACGTATAATCCATTTGGCACGGCAACGTCGGCAACACTAAATTCAAACGTCACTCTTTCTTTCAAAATCACCGGCAGTCATTTGGTTACTTTGGTTTGTATAATCCGAATTAATTGCTAACGATTGTTTGAAATATTTTATAGCGTGGCATCTACAGTGATTTACATGAGGATGAAGCCACAAACGCCAAGGAAAGGCTATAAAAAACACCGATACTCGGGCTCGGGAAAAAGTCGTAAGCGATTATACTATATTACGGAGAAATCAAAAGGTAAGTCCGGTAGAGTATCTTTCCTCCCACTATTTCAACAGATTTTTTATTACATATTTTCACTATGCTTATATTATAATAAAAACATTTGTTGTTTTCGAAACAACTGCTCCACGGATTGGAATAACCCAGGAAACTTGTCATGTAGATGAATAGCAATATATATTATAAGTATAACATATTTTTAATGTAAATACCGGAAACGTTAGTTTCCCAAGGGATGATGAGTTCCAGGCCTTCAACTTTTAAAACTATAACCTTTTTGTAGATACTCACTGAACCTGTTTTGAACCCAGGCTCCCTCCCTAACTTAGCAGTCAGGATCACCACCATCTAACTAGATAAAGCTGAACTGTATTTTTTATTCCAGTAATCATCAGACACCATTTTAACAATGAGTATTCTCATTTCAGATCCAAGGCCAACTGCAGGTGTCACAAATGACCGACGAAACTTTTATAGAAAACATGTTGCCAACACTAGTGATATTTTATAAAAACTGTATATTGACACAGATAGTACCTACTAAAACCAGAAAGAATAAATAAAAATAATATGAAATGATGTAAATAAAACACTGAATTTATGAATTGATCTGTTTTCTTTATCTATGTATTCCGCGCGTGATTAGAATGGGAAGGAATCTAATAATTAAAGTGTCTAGAAATATCAAATATATAACTATACATATATGAAAACTTGTCTGAGGTCATAGAATAGATTCCGTCCCAATCTGATTGTACACCTATTAGGTCATCCAGGTCCGGTTTTTTGTAGTATGGTCTATTCCACATTGACCATGCAAAAAATACCGGAACTGGATGCCATAACATCACCTGAAAACGTTTTTAAGTAAATAAATAAGTTATAAATATTAGATGTCATATACCAAAGAAAAACAACCAAGATCACCTATGTCCGAGGTGGGGATCGAACCCACGTACTCAGCTTTCGCGGCTGATGCCTGTACCCCTCGGCCACTCGGTCTTAGCAACCACCGGTCAAATTTCTCGGGTATATGCAATCCCTTACAAGGCTAGGCGCCTTTGACCATTCTCTGAGGGTAAGCAATACATGCCTGCACCTCCTATTTAGAATACTTTACAGTTTTCTAGAATAGCTAGAGAGAACTGGTGCTGCCATCTATTGAACATATTGCGAAAGTACAAATCAAATTATTTATTAACTAAATATTTTGATTTGTACTTTTAATTTTTCTCCAGTAGTCACACTACTTAATACTATATAAATTATAAATATTAGATGTCATATACCAAAGAAAAACAACCAAGATCACCTATGTCCGAGGTGGGGATCGAACCCACGTACTCAGCTTTCGCGGCTGATGCCTGTACCCCTCGGCCACTCGGTCTTAGCAACCACCGGTCAAATTTCTCGGGTATATGCAATCCCTTACAAGGCTAGGCGCCTTTGACCATTCTCTGAGGGTAAGCAATACATGCCTGCACCTCCTATTTAGAATACTTTACAGTTTTCTAGAATAGCTAGAGAGAACTGGTGCTGCCATCTATTGAACATATTGCGAAAGTACAAATCAAATTATTTATTAACTAAATATTTTGATTTGTACTTTTAATTTTTCTCCAGTAGTCACACTACTTAATACTATATAAATTATAAATATTAGATGTCATATACCAAAGAAAAACAACCAAGATCACCTATGTCCGAGGTGGGGATCGAACCCACGTACTCAGCTTTCGCGGCTGATGCCTGTACCCCTCGAGAAATTTGACCGGTGGTTGCTAAGACCGAGTGGCCGAGGGGTACAGGCATCAGCCGCGAAAGCTGAGTACGTGGGTTCGATCCCCACCTCGGACATAGGTGATCTTGGTTGTTTTTCTTTGGTATATGACATCTAATATTTATAATTTATATAGTATTAAGTAGTGTGACTACTGGAGAAAAATTAAAAGTACAAATCAAAATATTTAGTTAATAAATAATTTGATTTGTACTTTCGCAATATGTTCAATAGATGGCAGCACCAGTTCTCTCTAGCTATTCTAGAAAACTGTAAAGTATTCTAAATAGGAGGTGCAGGCATGTATTGCTTACCCTCAGAGAATGGTCAAAGGCGCCTAGCCTTGTAAGGGATTGCATATACCCGAGAAATTTGACCGGTGGTTGCTAAGACCGAGTGGCCGAGGGGTACAGGCATCAGCCGCGAAAGCTGAGTACGTGGGTTCGATCCCCACCTCGGACATAGGTGATCTTGGTTGTTTTTCTTTGGTATATGACATCTAATATTTATAATTTATATAGTATTAAGTAGTGTGACTACTGGAGAAAAATTAAAAGTACAAATCAAAATATTTAGTTAATAAATAATTTGATTTGTACTTTCGCAATATGTTAAATAAATAAGGTTACCAAAATTAAACCTAGGTGGCTAGTTCAGGGGCCAATACCACAAAACTTTACAAGCATACAATTCTACAAAGTTGACAACTATTTTGTATGGGAATTTATACAATTTTGTAGAATTGTACGCTTGTGAAGATTTGTGGGATAGGCCACAGGCATTACTGGAATAATTGTGATTATAGGTAAAGTATCAATAAAAAAAAGTCTTATAAAGCAAAAAATATATATCTTAATATTACGAGATTTGAACCTTGGTCCTCATGAATATGCGTCAGACGGTCATCCAACTTAGACTAATCCAAGTTCAAAACACGTTCCGAAGAAATAAGCAATCAGTTTCGTCAACGAATAAGGGTTTGAATGTGTGTGTGAATACTTCGCAAGCGCGACAGCGTTTCGTATTTATTCAAATAAACTTATTTTGTAAATTAAACCTCATCTGAAATTTAGTTGGCCACATTAGAAATAGCAGTTTATTTTAGGCAAACACATCACTTATTAAAAATATTTCCATTATCATACATAAAATTTAAAAATACGTAGAATTCGCACCAGCTAGGCACTGTAACGCCATCTATTGGCGTAGTAGTGCCTAGCTGACCGTGACATTCCACCTTAACCCTTAACCTACAACCAGAGTTGCCACCACTGTCCAATTAAAGTCATACTTATGTAATGGTGTCAAGTCAAACAATTTAATGGCAAATATTATGGCCCCGTAGGTAAAGGGTTAAGACTTATAATTATCAGAACTGGACCAAATGAAAATGGGACCATCAGCTTTCGAATAAAAAATAACTATCAAAATCGGATACAGTCGTATTGAGAACCTCCTCCTTTTTTAAAGTCGGTAGAAAACACTATAATTCCCTTTCATAATTTACTTAATAAACGGAAGCCTTGGATAAGGAATGATGGCAAAGTAAAGAGTTGGAAGAAATTACTTCATATTTTATTATTACCTATTGGTACTGATTTTGTTTATACAATTTTTATTCATTCATTTATATTAGATTTAAATTTTTCAAAAGTCTTCGATATTAATAAGTACTTGTATTGTTTCTAATTTTTAATAAGCATGTATGGAATAAAAATGGCGTATCATTGGGAAATAAATGGTGAAATTGATTTTAGTTTGTATATTATTTTGCATACTGCACAGAACACCCCTTTAATTAGGATAATTTTTTGTTCATGCCTTGTCGCGATTCTACATAATAGATTCCATGCATCTGAACTTGATCAATTGTGTCTGCGACCAATAATAAATAATAATAAATAATTATCTTGGGACATCTTACACAAATCAACCTAGTAATAATTATATAACATGGACGTGTAACGTGTTCAATGTGCCAAGATGGGCAGGACATAGCGTTTTTCTTAACACCGCGCATATTTCGGCGCAACATCTTTGACAAATTGCTATAGAATAGGTATGGCCAATCAAAACTTTGATGGACCAATCACAACTATTTTTAAATGGCGACTTAAGTTTATATAGGTTGACATGGAAATTCAATACCGTGAATACCGTGATACATTGAAGAGGTGGTGACATTTGTCAACTAAAATTCAGGACCGTTTTTGAAAGGCAATTTAGTATGGCATGCGGCTTCCATGTTTAATTTGTTCGTAGATTTGTGTAACGATTTCTACAAAATCTTGAATCTTCCTAGCAGCAACTCTGCAC